>DWEJ01001561.1:0-12817 GCA_018245835.1 Mysoria sejanus stolli | reverse complement strand
TATACATATAAATATATACTTAAATAGATAATTTTTTTTACAACCAGACACATAACAAATACCTGTGCTCATCACACAAATATTTATTTTGGGTGGGAATCGAACCCACGACCCTCGGCTCAACGGTCAGGTTCACTAACCTCTGCACCAACGGGCCAGCTGATGTTTACCGCGTTCTTGGACTGTCGCCGAGCGAAATACTTTCAAATCATTATGTTATTACTTTCGTGGTTAAAGACCTTACATAATTTTTTAATCGCATAAAAATACCTTATATTAAAAATATTTCGTATGAAGAGTCAAAAACATTTTATAAGTAGTACGCCAGGTCTTTAAGGATAGACAAAATTGATTGGTACCCGGTTGTCTCTGCCTACCCCGAAAAGAGATCAGGCGTAATAAAATAATAATAATAACTGAAAAGAATCCAATAAAAACCGGACTAACTATAAATTGTACATATATCTCTATAAGTACCTATACACCAGGAAGTTGCTAAAATTGACATGAAAATATATCACACTGTGATATAGACGAGGCTACATTGATTGAAAATCAAATGAACCGAGCACAAATTGAACATATCACGGGGTGTATATAGTGTATATAATGATCATGTCGTGTGTACGAAGTAATAAATTATTTAGGGTTGTTACCCGCCCTGTGCTACTTACGGTCGAACATATACCTAAAAGGGTACAACGCAGGAGGATTTTGCATTTGGATCATTTTGTCTTATATAAAATATGTAGCCTTAGTTCACGAATGTTTTTATCGATTTTCGATTGTAATTTTATCTCAAGTCGCATTCGAATTTCGAATCAGGTGGCTTGCACGCTCTTTTAGCTACATCTTAAACGAATACTTCCATTAAAAAGTTCTTTAGCAGCACCGCACTGACTTTAAAATTTTGTTTCAGGTGTAAAGATTAGCTTACGAGCAGGTGGCAGTCGCAGGTGGCAGTCACATGTGGCCGCTACCTGTAGTACATATCTGAAGCGGACATGGAAGGTACAAGTGGGTGCAGCTGTAGGATAGGTTCTGTTACTGTCAGTTATTACAAGTTGTTAATACGATTATTAGTAAGCAATAACTTTTAAAACGACTGTAGGAATGAAACTGTAAGTAACATTAATTCCGTTACATTTTGTTAACGACCAATTAATAGGTAAAATGTGTCTTAATCGAGGCTATTCACGAAGACAGCAGCTTATCTGTCTTCGAGAATGTTCACTATACACGTGGATGCGCGACCGGCCCTTGCAGATCGATACACAAATTATTTTAAAAACAGCTGCTTCAAGATAGAAAATAAGTATTGCTGGAATATTTCTCTGTTTTCATACAATTTTCCTGGCTAAGCGTTCGCCACTGAACTGGGACATGTGCTGAAGTGCTAATCGAACAAGCTGGTGCATTATAAATAGAAAATTATAATTTCAAAGTTAAAGAGGGCGAGGGATCAGAGGAATATGCGTGTAAAAATAGCCAGATAAATTAATTTCGAGTTTATTGGTTGATTTGGTAACGTAATATGCATATGAGACTAAAAACAACAGGAACGCCGATCGCACGCAGGCTGCAGAGTGGGGGCTCCTCGTAAATATAAATACCGTGTTTAACATGTATGTTGTATGTTTTAAAAACAGATATTAAAAATATATCCTAAAAAATATTTTGCATAATTTACTTAACCTTTCCTTGATTACCTCTGCTATTGACTATCGACAAATCCCTTATTTGTTGTTAAACACCACACTAGAAGTGTGAGCGGGAGTTCCGATATGCCTATAAGTGTGAACGAGATCTGATAAAAATGATTTATGACATAGTTCGCACGTTTATAATGGCCCAACTATAGTAAGATTCGTGTGACATACTGTAAAGGATGTAATAATTTAAAATTCTCACATAATATAGTTGGAGGCATGGGAGTAACGAACCTAAAATCGCGCAGTGAGAAGCTAAAATCCAAGGCACTAGGAGGTAAACGCTCAAGCTGTATAGAAATCTTCTCATCACAATAAGAACCTCAGTAACGTTCAGATTTAAAATTTTACAAATTATGGTCCAATTTCAATCGCTACCGGACCCCTAATATGACTAAAAAGATAAAGGATGTAAATCAGTTACAAAGTTACACAAGAGGAGGCGATTCAGTTACTGCCAAAAGAAATAATAGGTTCTGGAAGCTTCGAAAACGAGCCGCGAGTCTTACACGTGGTATTTATGGCCGCTTTAATATTTTAGCTTACAAACATTGTTCATATCCACGTTTGTAAAATTTTTAATATACGAAATTAATGTGGCTCGTTCCACCGTATAAAAGAAACTTGAAATATCGTTTATTTATAAAAAGAATAATGCAAAAGATGCCAACCATTACCCGCTAAAATGATTACTGAGTACCCATTTCGATAACACTACAAAATCAATGAGTCTACGCGAAGTCTACTGATTGCATATATGTATATTCCATATATAGTAGTTGAAAAACTATAAGAACCTTGTAACTAACCGCCAAGATAGAAAAAACACTATTTAATAGAAGCTTAATAAATTACCACCCAAAAAGTATTACTTCATTCAAAAGCACCAAGCTTAAGCTAAATAATGTGATATCATGAATTATTATATGTTTAATTAGGCCAGCAATATATTAACAAATAGTAATCGCCTATAGACAAGGCCATAGGAACAGAGGTAAGTGTTGCCAGTCTGAAACCAGTTTTACCATTATATTAATTTTTCCACGAACTCAAAAGGTTTCTTGGACTATTTACCACAGTCACGCAAATTAAATATTTGATGAGTGTTAATAAAAGTATACGTAAAATTGGTTTTGTACTGCCTAATATTTAATGTTATTGACACGAACAAGCACTCCACCCCGAGGCGAACGCGGCTAAAATCACGATAAAATGCTAACATGTATAATAAATCAGAACTAAAATGGGATTACATTTATGTATTTTTAGATACTATATATGTACAGAACTGTGTAACTGTAATTTAAGACAAACATTTCGTATATACATACACCTACAAGATTCATGTTCTCAATGCAATAGGTACAATCTTTTAATTGTTACCACCACGCCAAATGCATTACATGGTAGGCAGAGAGCAGAGATTAAAATTAACGACGGCTGATAATTTGCTTCGGAATCCCTGAATTCTGCAGGCGACCATAGGACCATGACATTTACCCAAGGGCGGCTCTAGCTCGTGTGGCGCCCCCTAGGCCTGAACCCCAAAGCGGTTATAACTATTGTATTAACTTCGCCGTCGTAACAATATTTTTTTTTTTCATATTTCAACAAGCTATTTTTTACTTTTAGCTTTTAGCTTCTAAACTTTAAATACGTGTAATCAGGGTTATTTTGAGTTGAAACAAAATGTTCCAAAAAGACGCCGCCCATAGGGCGCTCGCGTTTGATAACTGCCGCCACCGCGCTGGCTGGCCGCTTCTGTCATATCATTATTGTACCATGATGGTCCAAGACAATGTTCTTAACTGTCTCAGGGAGTGCCGCCGCGCCCCCTGAGATGCCGGCGCCCGTGTGCATTGCACACCCTACACTATAGGTTAAGCCGCTCCTGCAACCTTCAAACCATACCATTTAACACAGATTTTAATTTCGTCAGTCCATTGCTTCATTAAAAAAAGATCATAAATTAACTAAAAGATTATTTTAATCAAAAATTCAAATTTAGAATGGTATCATCCTTATCAGAGCTCATCGTAATTATCAATGTTAAACAGACCGTGGCTGAGCTCGAGCTGAGGACGAGAGTGAGAGGGTGAGAGAATGAGGAAATGACGAAATTAACCAAAGCCTCTCCCCTAAATCCCACTCGCGAGACAGCGCATTGTGTTAAAGCCCGTCGAGCTAAGATAAATGACACAGCCAGCGTGACGAGGCGGAAATGTCTTGAAACTCAAAGCCACTGAATTAACTCCTCGTGATAAACAGCCTACGTACTGATTGTTCTTGTAGAATAACTTTTCCGAATTTAAAAAATTTACTCTTTACAGGAGAGGAGACTTTATTTACAGGAGAAAAATAAATGAAACATTAAAACACATTAACCTACGACATGGAACACATTTCATTTTAAAGTAAAAGATAAAAAGGGTGATTCGAGCGATGTAAAATTTACAAACATCTGCGAAGGTCATGAAAGTGGACCTGGGATAGATCCAAAATTATTTCCCGAAAATACATACCCGTACAGTTAAACCGGTGCTTAATTTAAGAAAATGACAAGGATAACACAAGTAGTAAAAATCAAAAATATAAAAGGAATATTTGTTGTCTGTAAAATCGAACTAATGTCAAATGAATAAAGCACGATATACCCAGTGTCAAGTGCCATAAGTACGTTCCTTACTTCTTTCAAATGTCGTGAACAAATGAATGAAATAGAATAAGTCATAAAGTGGTTCAGTTATTCAATCTGTTCTTTTTTTATTGTTTCAGTCATTTCCTTGGCACATTTAATATCGCATTCAATAATAATATTTAACACGTAAACATATTTTTGCAAGCCATAAGCTGAAATATTTATTCCATCTCATTTGCACATTTCAATAATTACGCCGACGCATCTATTTGATGTGATTGCAACATCATCACGATATATTTCAGATTTCAGCAATATTTATAAGTAAATAAATAAATCAAACGTGAAGTGTTCTTAGTTAAGAAATCATGTATTGTTTTATTGAGTTTAATGTACTAATATACAATTAAATGATGTTCTAAATAGAAATAGAAGCTTAGAGTCTGGTATCGTATCCGGTGTATGGCTACAGGCTCACCCTCCATCCATTATTGGTACACATAACATCACATAAACAGTGGAAGTGTGCTACACCTCTCGAGAAAACACAGGCGTTAAGTATAATATCGTATGTAGCAACAAACTTTAAACAACTCGAGTTTAATAACAGCGAGGCTCGTAACAAAAATCACAATTACAGCAGCAATGAACAAAGTAACAGTGCAAATATTGGAACATCTCGCCAACCTCTCGCCGGAATCCAATATAGCGCGGCGCCCGCCATTAACGTTTTTTCCCGCCATAACACTCCAACGGTCCACCTGTCGCCTGGACCCTCCTTCGCTTGCCTTTTTACGAGTACTGCCAACTACGTTTTTTGTCAGTTTTTTGGCTACGTAGCGTTTTTTTGTATTAGCTTCACAAGAAGAAAATAATTATAAAGATAAAAAGGCCGGCTTTGTGGGTAAAATACAACTATCTTTAATAGAACAAAATAAAACTATAAAACCAATTTTAGTCCAATCGCAGTAGATGACACAAAGATTAGAGCTTTGCTTTCCAAACATGTAAATGGAAAATGAATCACATTTGGATATTTTTTACTGATTTAAATTTAAAAAAAACTTTTCAAGTCATCTTCCGATACACTACACTCCTTTAATATAAAACTGTTTCGGTATGAAAAGCGAAATAGCAATCCATTACATATCAATTTGAACACTATGCCGATTGAGATATAGTGCTATTTGCAGATGAAAGTGCAACATAAATATACCAGATTTAAATATAGGTACATGCGCTCCGTTTCATTCTTCAGATCAAATAATATTCTTATACCCTAGAACCTAATTTCTAACAACCATTTCATGTAATCCAAAACATTGTTCTATTATTCCCCCACTGAACACATGCAAACAGGATTTTAAAAAAAACTTGTACAATTTTAACCGCTAGCGAGGGGCCTAGTTTCCGTTGACCATCAGCGTGGACGTGAAATGTACGCAACTATGTGCGTACATTTGACGTCCACGCTGCCTGGGTCCGTTCGATTCGCAGAGAAGCGTCGGTATTCTAGTCGCCCCACGCGAGCATAGGCTCGGCCCGCGGCGGGCGAGGGGGGGGGGGGTCCATTGATCGCGCTTACGTCACGGCACTGCAGGCGGACGCGCTGAGCGCTGCCTCGCCACTTCTTACCATTCGTTCGGACACCTATCGCTGCTGGATAGTGTTAACTTTTATATAAATTCATTATAGTGTAATGAAGTAACGAAAAAAGTTTAAATTATTTTCACCAGGCTGGTTTAATATAAATGACATTACTTCATAATATCAAGTAACAGTAACAAAAATTTTATGGCCTATTATCAGACTTGTAATTGGGTTTTGGTGAAATTTTTAATATAATAAATATTCGTAATTTAGGTTACTTACACAATATTTACATATTATACTAGCGTCCCGCCCCGACTTCGTTTGGGTATTTAACATAAAACTTTAAAATTATAAAATTTTAACACACACCCTTCTTCTTGCGTCGAGGGTTACTAAGCAAAAATACATAATAAAGCAAGTTTTTTTATTTTTTTGTTACTTTGATTACTTTCATTATTTTTTTATATTTTCTTTCGCCTATATTCATCAGGGATAATGTAAGATTCTAATGGTGGAAAAATTTTTCAAATAGGTCGAGTAACTTCAGAGCCAGTTCAATGCTAAGAAACAATGAAATCTTGCCCGTTTATAATATTATATAGTTTTGGATAAGATGAAGATAGCCAATGCATCAAAAGCAACAAAACAGATACAGTAGTTAATGCTATAAAAAAAATCTACCATAGGTATATAATTAAAATTAACGTGTCAATATTTTCGATGATTTCGTTAATTTAAAAAATAAATAACAAGCAACGAAAACTTGTAACTAAAAGTTTGTAACTAAACGTTTGGTAACACTAGAGAATTTCACAAAACTTTCAACATTTATATTATTAATCAAGAAAACAAATCTCAAATATCATTTACAGACGATGTTACATTATCTAATGAACTAGAAGAAAACCTGTTTAGTTTTATTAATATGCCAACAACTAAAACGGTCGGTCAAATTCTGTGACAGTTAATAAAATAATATCATTTTTTCAACGTTGTTTCCGTAGTTGTGAATATATAAAATCGCGCGGCGCGCGGCAGGGACGCCCTAACGTAGGCGTATCGAGCCGCGCCCGTCCCGCTCGCACGCGGCGCGCTCTCGCTCACACTGCGGATATATCTCCCCCGATGTGACAATATCATTTCATAGGCACCATTCATCGGTGGTTTGCGAGCGTAACACAATGAGCCGATGACGGCCACACAGCAACCTACACGATACAATGGGACGCCTCGCTGCCATTGATTTCTGACGAGAAACATTGGCTATCTAAGGAAAATGAAATGTCTTAAGGAAATGGGAAGTAAGGAACTTTACATCAGCATATAGAATGTAAAAATTTTTGATGGCACATCATTAAAACATTGTAACAATAAAGAAACACTTTTGTTATTTATTTTAATTATTGAATATTATAAAGACTTTCGTTATTAAAGCAATATACTGATATTAAATCAATCATTTATGCAGAAAGTATGTAAACATTCACTGTTTAGAAGAGATTGATTCTGTAAAAGTGTATTAAATCAGAATTGATGATAGATCTGGTATAAGCACAAGTTTTTGCAATATTCTATATCAACATAACAAAAGTGTAAAAAATTAACCAGTTGTCAACGTTGTTTGCACAAAAAGACAAGTCAACTTGTCACTGGTCAGCAAAGTGTTAAGTAAATATTTCTGACTAGCTGTGCCCACGGTTTGGAAATCAGTTTTTACGTAAAACAGCAGCAACATAGCAGCAGCTATTACGTAAAAAAGCAGCTATCGACACTGTCGCCCTCCCCCGCCTAACCGTGCCGTATACTGCACGCCCGCGCCGTACGCGCGCGTGATATCATTATTTATTATTTTTAAAACCTTAATAAATATTTATATATTGGTTCAAACGAAATACTGTCAAGGCAGATATTGTTCAAAAATAAGTTTCTGTGATAAATAACTAATTCATTTGGATAAGGATATCATGATTAATAAAACACCTTCGCAAATAATGTATTATTTAAGATTTTGTTAACCATAAAAATAGTTATAGTAAGTTAACGTTAAAAGCTAGACATGTGCTGCCGCAGACTTTTATTTAGAACTTTTCGAGAGGAACAATTTTGTAATACATGATTTTTGAGTAACTTTCACCGTTTACTAAGCTTACGCAAGGAAAGCTCTAAATTTTGCCGTTGTCGCAATATTTTTATTTTTTATTTTTATGTTAGCTGGATGGTATATAGCTTATAGCCTTCCTCGATAAATGAGCTATCTAACACTGAAAGAATATTTCAAATTGGACCAATATTTCCTGAGATTAGTGCATTCAAACAATCAAACAAACTCTTCAGCTTTATATTATTAGTATAGATAACTAGCAAAAACATTTCAAACAAAACTGGTCAGGTATTGTAAGTTCAATGAACACTATAGATACCGTTTTTTCAGAGCTTCATATTGTAAAAAAAGGACCAAATTTATAAACAACACATGTACTCTACTCATTAGAAACAAACCAAATGTCATTTCAATTCACTTCTCAAGATGAAACCAGATGTGAGAACTCTCAGGAAGGATGCAGAGATGTTCGTGGGAGACATGTACTAGGGCGGCTGACTCTGCAAAGGGCTTACTAGGATTCATAGAATGTTGTGACCTAAGAAAAAGATAATTTAATTGAATGTATACAATTTTGTCATTTTTAAATAGAACAGTTGTGGTCTAAGTTTTATATGTAAATCATTATATTAAATAAAAGTAACTTCACACTTGTAATGCCCTAAGAGGTAGACAGAGAAATGCAAAACACTCCCACATTACCACCAGTTACTTTTATGTCCCAATTTGGAATAGGCAGTGAGCCTATTGCCGTACACTAGGCACATATCCAGACACCAAACCACTACTAGAAAATCTGAATTCGAAAATTTTCAGGATTACAGATGTGGAGTTACATTTTTTTTTGTGAATGTGAAAGTTTATTTAATGACAAGTGACAATGAAAGTTTATTTAATAGAAGTTTATTTAATGACTTCAAAGAACCAAATGTCTAATTAGGTATCTTCACAGATTTATGCTGGCTGTATGGTAAGGTCACATCATTAGTTGGTCTTATTTTTAATTCGTAATTTGAAAAGCACACTAAAATAGAAATAAAACAAACACCACTATTACCAGTAGCCAAAAAGTATCAACACAATTTTACAATTTAGGATAGAACAGGTAACGTAAAAATATTATGGAATTTTGTATAAGTATGATGTATTTTAAATAGAAAATTATACGAGGCACATCTCGTGTGTATCACAATAATATTAGTTTCTTAATTATATTTTCAATCGAAGGATGTCACACATCAGCGGCCGGCCATGTCCTCTGGCTTGTGTTTACATAGCCCTACTCAAACGTTCAACAACAATAATACGTTGAGTTTGTTATAAAAAACAAGCGATTGGGATAAGACCAAAATATTGAGATAATTTAAAAATTTGGTATGTCATGAGATTAATTTTGGCGTTAACATATACTATTTGGTACATACAAAGAACACTCACCGATGATCATTAAGTGCACAGACACGATGCTGAACAGCTGTACTGTGATATTAACACAATATTAATATTACACCACTAAAAACTGCTTCCCGAACTGGATTATTCAATATTTTACTATTTTCTGGCGTACAAGTGTCGTACCATCAAATGACAGCTACTGACGTTTCAGATATTGTTGCCATAATAAATTATAAGTTCTCATTGGTTTAATTTAAAGAAAATGTTATGTTGATAATAAAATGTTTTACTTGACATAAAACCACAAGCGACTAGACTACTGTTTTCAAATGGCATCTGAAATGTCTGTTGGAAATTAATATAAATGAGCCAATTTTATCGACCACCATCACTTCATAATGATTTGACCATATAACCACGAACCTACATTGTTAGTTTGTAAATTTTACTTGTGTTTTATACATTGATTATAGAATTTAAATCAAAACATGCGTAGCTGTAACAGTTTTAATATTAAAACTTTATTCCTATTGCATTTTTTTATCCACCAAATGCTATGTTACTGTATAAGTTCTTGTTGATTTTATTAAATATATTTATTATGATAATTTTAATGACAGTGTTATTAATTTATACTAAAATTTTTGCACATTTTTTACCGTTTATTAGAGTTTTAACAGCGTATTTAGGTGTAGACACTCTTTGCAGCATTATTGTCTTTGGTTAGGCTATTGTTTTTTTTTTCAAGCAGGTGCATTGGAACTCAAACGGACGCCATTTTGTAGCCCACATAACTGTATTTAGGAAGACTGAGCAATTAACAATCATTTTTATGTTATTTTTATTTAACAAAGTGTTTTAGTGTTCCTTTCATCCAATATTTTAGGTAAGTACTGTTCAGTGCACATTTATTCAAATGCTAGTCTACGGACGTCGGTATTATGAACTATATCATGGACGCTGCTGACTCATTTCGTGAAATTGTGTATGCGTTTCAGAAACTATAATGCCGGGCGCCGGTACTTTCAAAATCTTCGTCGGGAATCTTTCCGATAAAACAACGGACGCCGATCTCAGACCGCTGTTCGAAAAGTACGGTACTGTCGTAGAATGTGATATCGTCAGAAATTACGGTTTCGTGCACATGGAAAACGAACAAGTCGGTCGCGAAGCCATTCAGAACTTAAACGGAGAGTTAGTTCATGGTCAAGCTATTAAAATAGAGGCGGCCAAGAGTCGCAAGGCGCCGTCGACGCCGACCACTAAAATTTTCGTTGGTAACCTTACGGACAAGACGCGCGCGCCCGAGGTCCGCGAGCTGTTTCAGAAGTTCGGCACGGTCGTCGAGTGCGATATAGTGCGTAACTATGGCTTCGTGCACTTGGACGCGACGGGTGACGTGAACGAAGCGATCAAAGAGCTGAACGGTATGATGGTGGACGGTCAGCCCATGAAGGTGCAGATGTCCACCAGTCGCGTGCGCCAGCGGCCCGGTATGGGCGACCCCGAGCAGTGCTACCGCTGCGGCCGCGGCGGCCACTGGTCCAAGGAGTGCCCCAAGGCGATGGGCCCGGACCGCAACGGTTTCCGCGATCGAGCGTTCGGCCGCGATCCCTACCCCCCGCCGCCGCCGCCGCCCTTCCTTCGCGATCGCATGATGGGAGGATTTGGGGTAACGCGTTCTCTTTATGTCTTATCGCCCGCCGGTTCCGCACCGCTTGCGCATCACGTAGGCCGAGCGTGGATATCCCCTCCGCGGTACCTGACTCGGACCGACATTCCGATGGGTTCGGTGATGCTACAAACTCTGGCATAAAAACTAAATCAGTGTCATTTCTCTGCTTAAAACCGCTCCGAGACCGACATCTGCATGCCTCGAAACTAAACTGGCAGTCACTACCGCGTCGAGAGATCGTTCAACTCACGCTAGGGTCATAATTTCTTGATAATTTGTTTAGTTGTTGTTGGTTTGGTGCTACAATTGTTTCGTTTACGTTACAGGACCCATATGAAGGCTACTACGAGCGCGCACGCTTCGACTCTCCTCGCGAGCTGTTCGAACGGCGCTACACGGTGTCGACGCGGTCCGAGCTGACGTCGTCGCGCTCCCGCGGCGAGTTCGTCTCGTCGCCGTTACGCCGCGAGCCAATGCCGCCGATGCCGAGCCTGCCTCCGCTCCGCAGCAGCATGGGATCCATGAGGTCGTCGTATGATGCTATATTCAGCAGACGGAGTCCCCCGCGAGGACCACAAATGTCCCGGGGGTGAGATTATGACTGTGACATGGTTTATCATTCCCTTACTTCATTAACACCACCCAAGTTGTGTAACATTCAGCTATCACTTTCAAGCCACTTTTGTACATAGTCATTCACCAAGTCAGTCTAGCTGGTCTCTGTATGAAGTAATTCTGTAGTCCAATCACTAATGCATCCTTGCAGATTTCCCTATAATATGTCACCGGTAGCTTAACAGTGTAGGCTTCTAGTAAACAAATAATATGTCTTTAAATTTTGTTGAGAATATATATTTTTGTTGCAGGTTGTATGAAGATTTTAGCCGGGACACATTTGATGACCGAAGGTAATTTTAACATTTCTAGTACTCGTTAAATTTATATCCCAGCATATACAAGGCAAATAAGTTCATAAAATATACATTATATATTTACAATCACTTTCAAGTTTGAGTTGCTTCTGGTTACACAGTGTTTCACCCTTATTTGCAGTATTTTTAAGCTTCTTTTAAATGAATGTGTAATGTGTGGTATTAAGGTAATTATAAGGTTTACTTAATACAATACCTTATAACTCATCAATACAACTAATAACCATAATGCAAACATTTAAACACCAGGTAGCATGTTTGTTTCTATAAATCATGAATTAGTAATTCAAAGAGTATTAGATAACGATAACCTCCCTCCTGTCTAAGGTAATGGAGCGACTAACAAACACGCAGCTCCTCAGGTACCTAGAGGATCGCCGACTGATCAGCGATCGTCAATATGGCTTTCGCCAGGCCCGCTCAGCTGGTGATCTTTTAGTGTACTTGACACACCAATGGGCGGAAGCTGTTGGAAACAGCTGGGAGGCCATGGCGGTAAGCCTAGATATCGCCAAGGCCTTCGATCGGGTCTGGCATAGAGCCCTTCTCGCGAAGTTACCATCTTACGGACTCCCTGAGGGGTTATGCAAATGGGTCGCCGCATTTCTATCGGAGCGACATATTAAGGTCGTAGTCGACGGTTATTGCTCCGATTTGAAACCACTAAATGCTGGTGTACCCCATCTTCATTCATCTTGCATATCAATGACATGTTACTGTAAACTAACGACATTCATTGTTATGCGGATGACAGTACTGGCGACGCATTTTATA
>DWEJ01001560.1:0-12819 GCA_018245835.1 Mysoria sejanus stolli | reverse complement strand
TTGGAATTTTTCACATAAGTCTTATTAGTAACCAGTCGCCCGCCATCGCTGCGCGCGGGCGGAATTAAGATTTAAAAAAATTGCGAGCAGTTCAATAAAAAGTAAACATTATGTTAATACTTAAATATTGCTGCATTTTTTCTGGGATTTTTGTAGAACTAAAATTTTTTTCTACATTACTTTTATGTAGGTGTGTCTTATGGGTTAACTTACGTAAGACACGAATGTATTTTTTGAGATTCTTTGTTTTTATGCCTGCGATTTTTTTTATTAGAATCTACTTAAGATTAAAACCGTTCATTCAAAATCCGTGTGGTTTAAGAGTCAGCGAATTAACAGATCGATACGCTGGACGACTTATTTTTACCTAGTGTAAAGATATGTAGTTTTTAATTTACTTTCGCCATCTGGAAAATGGTCAACGTGGTAGACTATGTCCAAGCGCGAGCGCTGATCGATAGGTCCTGGGCTCAAATTTCTGGTCGAGCACTATTGGTTTTTTTGACTTAGATTTTGTAGTAGTGACTCGGAGTCTAAAATCGTGCCCGGCAATAGGCTCGCCACCTATAATATGAGACATAACGTAACTAATGAAATTATGGAGTGTCCTACAGTGCTCTACGTACCACTTTCGGAATTACAGGCGTGATGTTACGTATTGAAAGTAGTTCAACTCAATATTGTATGGAGGCATATTTTTTAAATATTATGTAGTGTAACATGTTTTCATTTTATAAAAATGCAGATAGGAAACTAGGAACAGCTAGGAAACACTGAATATTTATTGTATAAATTTTAGTATTTTTTAATGTATATATAAAATAGAGTCTACCGCCGCGTGATCACAATACCGATTGATTGTCCACAGAACTTGCACAAAGCTAAAGCCAGCTATCTGTAACATGTGACAGAACCGGTTTCAGTGACAGATTCTAAAAATGTCAGCGCATGTAATATTTTTTGTCCGTTTAGTCGTGATGTTTGACTTCACCATTAAAGCAGGACTCATTAGTTTAATCTTTAAAACCACATAATTTTCTGTAAAGAGGGAGCACATTGAATCCTAGGCCAGTAGCGTATAAAGAGCATTGTATTTACGTAACGCTTGGATGACACATGTACTACATAATTAAAATTAATTACCTGTGTTATTTATAATACATGATTGTTGATTCTAACATTGATGTAATATGGTAGTATCTTGCGACAGTTTTATTCGGAGCTATTTGTTCCTAAACTAGAAAATCTAAGTTAGAAAATTCCATTTATGCCAGACAGGATATCCCGGATAGAGATACCTTTGGCATAGAGATACATTCATGAAATTACTGTCGAATATCAATCACTGCTGGGTGTTTAGTAAAGATAATCATTCTACCCAATATTCTTAGTTCTATAGTTTAAAACTGCGATATATGTACGTCATTGCCCTCTGTGTGTCAAGGGCATCGTAAGCGATATTTTTTATCTATGTCAGTTTTTCTTTTTCTAATGTGAGATAGTTAAAATGAAAGTCACCTTGAATTACATTTGTTCGATGTATATAAATGTTGTATAATAAACCTTAAATGTCTCTCCGTTTAAATTTAACGATAGTTCGTTAAATTTTAAGGGAGAGATAAATTCAAAAAATATGTAATTTCCCAATTCAATCTACACTTTGCACACTCACTCGCTTTGATGAAATAATGTTAATTTACAACCCCTATTCCATAGTGGAGCTTATAATATACCAGGCGAAACGTGGTAGTGCATTACACTCCTTCGGGCATATGTAGGCGTAATATTGTGTTATTAAGTGTTAATAATTTTGTTTTTTTCTTCGTGCCAATTGACCAAAAAAGAACCTCTGTTGCCTGTTCCAGAGCTTAGCGACAGCGGTCGTGCAGCTTTTCACGACCGAGGGCCCCGAGCACTCGGAATGGAAGAAGAAGGACACGGGCGTGTTGTGCCTTATAAAGGACAACAGCAGACGGTCGTACTTCTTCCGCATCTACTGTCTTTACCGGAAGGCGATGATATGGGAGCACGAGGTGTACATGCAGATCGAGTACAAGAGCCCCCGACCGTATCTGCACACATTCGAAGCTGAGGTGAGGATTCGTTTATCTTCTTTTAGTGTCAACGCTTCAACATTCTTTTCTCTAAATGTGTAACAGTAAATGGTTCAACTCTTATATTAGGGCATTGGACCAATGCTGTTTTGGGTCTAACGCTGCAGTGAGCTATGAACATGTTGAATCCTAGTGCAATAAATAAGCCTCATTTATATTAAATAATCTCATTTTTGAAGCAGAAACAAACATTACACTGGTAGCGACCCAATTGTACATTGGAATTCTGCGCCGCGCGTGCTATCATCACCAATAGTGTTAATTGCCTCCGCGATGTTCTAGTCGTTTGTATGCACGAACAAAATGGAATGTTCGAGTTTTTTCTCGAATATTCCACGGCGAATCTATTCGTAATGGACAATGAAAAACATTTAGCATTGAACGTGGATGTGTTTAACAGCTGCCCTATTGCGCAACAGCTAGCTGTTTTGACAATTTAAAACGCTTAGTGTAGTGTACAGCTCCCGAGATAAATGTCTTAATAAAAAGAGTTATAAACGTCTGGTAAATTTCCAGGTACGTAGTAAAAAGCAGAAATCTCTCATTTCTAAAACACCGATAAAAAGTCGCATGTGAGAATCTAAACGTTCCACCATATTCGTCTTTAGATTGATGAATTGGTTGCAATAGAATCGGACGAATTATCAATTAATTGAACATTCAGTCAAGGATTTGAGTTCGTATGTGACATGAGGTAAATGTCACAGAATTTAATTGGTATACCATGAATAGGGATAAAAATTGTTTACGCATATGTAAGCGGACGTACGTACGCACAATGTGTACAATATGTGAAGTAAACAAAAAATATATTACCGTGATATCACACCTGTAATCCCCGACGAGGCAGGCAGAGGATTGTAACTAGTACATGCTCATGTTTCAACAGTTACGTTTACGTCCTGCTATAAAATAAGTGGTGAGTGTATTGCCATACATACGGCTCATATCCGAGTCATTACTAGAAAATCTAAGTTTGAAAACTTCAGTAGACCCTGATCCGGGATTTGAAATCAAGGCGTCTCGATCGCCCGTCGCACCTGCAACTAACACAACCAACGAGCCAGAATATTATTATCTATTAATTATTATGTTATTTTTTATAATATATCTACACGCCGGGTGCCTTGCGGGGTAGACAGAGAGCACTGAGAGTTAATTATAGCTTTACAGACTTCAAGTGTTTCTTCCACATGCATACATGCACTTCTGATATCGGAGTCTCCTGACTGCACTATAAGCGAGTATTTAAAATAATTGGTCAATATAGGTGACCCTTGGTGTCCCTCGTCATCTGCGGCCATCGTCATTCGCATTACCTATATATTTTGTCATTTTTTTGTATCAGTCATCCTCTCCACACGTCTAAATCGCTGTTACGTTTATATTTTGATGATCACGATGATGTTGATAATGATGACGCAAGCAAGCAGTGTTTACCGCATTACGCCATGCTTCAACATTCAGTAAAAGATTCATTCTGTGTTCAAAATATACATCGCGAAGGATGACGTCTTACCACATACATATGTACCACCCAATAAAGTAGACGCTACGAGACAACCAGTAGTAATTCCTATTTCAACTCTAGCGTATAAAAATATTTATTATTGAAAAGATTCCAAAGCTATTCGATGTTTATATTTATGTGTTTCTGGATAACTGATAAATAAATAACTCGTGGTCATCTTCAGACACGCCCATCTGATATCGAAATAAGTTGTATCCGTGCTATGATGATAAACAGACAGCTGATAAACACATTTAGAACATATTCACATATAGATATTTATTTTCACCACTATGAAAAAAATCCGCTCTTAGCTTTTTCAGTATGATTTTTTTAACAATTTATTTGTACCGGGTAGAAATCGAATTAATATCATAGACTATTAGTCTAACGGGCTAGACATCGTGCTCGTATTTATGTGTTTATATAGGTCAGAAATTAATAAAAGCTTGTATATACTTGTTCTTTATTGCGCCATTAAATCTTAAACATATAAGAGGCCGCTTTAAAATTAATTGCGTTTCCTGTCACTCTGTCTGCCTTTGGGGTAAGAAGAAAAACTTAAAGGCTTTCATTTCTTTCTAACATATTGTGTGACAAAGATTACACATATACTCGTATTACTGTTTGGAATAGAGTTGAAAATCTTTGCAATTCTTTTGTGTGAAGCCTTATTAAAAATGATAAATATATTTTCGAAATTAATGTATCGCGTGTCTAGAGTTGCCATGCTTGTTATATTTTATACAAGTAAAGTTGACAATTGACTTTGTAGCTTCACCGACTTTTTTTTTATATAAATTTGGAATCGGTCAGCAGTTAACACACGACTTATGTGTACAAAGGTTCGATCTACAATTACTTTTTATCAATTAAGGAACGCTCGGACTTATTTAAATTTCGAATGCATTTTTAATGTTGTACATATTATAATAGGTTTAATGTGAAGCGATTGTCAATCCTAGATATAGTTGGAATCTTACCTCAGATTGTGTATTATGAAGATCACTTCAATGTAATGTAAATATCAAACCCAAATGGAATCACGGATGAGAAGTAGATCTTTATGCAAGTACACTGTACTTTAAAAGTAAAATTTGATCTTCAAAATGGGTTCCTTTGAGTCTTTGTATCACTGTGATTAAAGTCATAATAAATGTCAACGTATTTTATCAAATACGCTGACATTTACAATGCTGATTCACGAGCTATTTCATGTCGGAAATTGTAACGGATTGGTAATAAAAGATTCTCGGATGGATGTCAAACGCAAACGGGGTAACGCAACATACATATTATTGAGAACTGGGTCGCGTCGTATTCCTAATCGATGGGTTGTGACATTGGACAACTGTCTTCGAGTGTCACTCCACTTCAATAGCCTGCCAACCCATCGACAAACCGCAATTAACTTAGTACTCGGCTTTCGATACCACGAGACTATCAGACTTAATCTCAGTTATTGGAATGACTCTCTTGATACAGATTAGTATTGATTGATTTGATACTGTCGACATAAAACTACCAAATCAAAAATTTATCACAAGAGACTATAATAAAAAAGTACCAAATAATATATAGATGAAAGATAGTGAATTTCGAGATACAAGCCGTTCCAATTGAAATCTTCTGAATTCTGAATGAGGCGATTCTGTGAATGATCTCCAGACAATATACCAGTTTAATTTGAATTTGAAATAGAAGCATTGAATTTCGTATCGTCACCATAGAAGTCGAATACGTTAATGTATTCCATATTCAAAATTCCAATGCGTCTGTAATTAAATTCTTCAAATAGTCCACTACATTCATTATAAAACCTATTGGTAGGTACGTTCGTCTACCAAACGAAATATGTAGGTACTACTATATATTTTCACCAAACCATTTTCACATTAGATAAATATGTAAATCGTAATTGTTCCCAGGAATACATGACCGCTTTCAACTTTGCCAACGAAGATGAAGCGAAAATCCTCAAAAACATTCTCAACGAGAAGATTGAGCTGCGGAAAAAGAGACGAGAGGGTTGGTATTTTGTATATTGTAAATAATACCATATAATATATTTATGTATTAATTATTGCACACCTTGCCATGATCAAGGAAGTCATTGTTATATTATAATGCCAGCGTCTCTTACGGCATAAGCAGAACACACCGACCGCCAAATATTCTTCTACATTCACGACATTTTCGTATGCATTAAGTATCGTCGACATTTCGTATGCATCAATTCACCATACCCGTTCAGAAACTCAATAAATTTGATTTCAGCTTGGTCCTTTTACAAGGCCGAAGGGAAAGCTTGCCCAATAATACATAATAATACATAGCAATATTAAAGACTTATGAATCATTGGAATTGGATATGTTTATTATTATTTGTTTATTTACATATCAACGACTCCTACACAAACATTTTATTGAAGCTAGTGTTTATATGCATACCAACGGCATGTGAGTCGTTCGAACGTAGAATTTATCATAGTTGTAATATTTTATGCTTTACGGCTGTATTTATTCTGTAAACAAAGTTTCTTGGACGTCATTGATATGTGTCAGGTAAATAGTAAAGCACTTTCACTAGAAATCGGGTTAATAAACATGTTGCCAGGCTGATCCAAATTTAGAACAGAGTTCAATTTTATCACAATTAAACAATGAGTCATGAAGATTTGACAACATAATGATGATGACTTTCATCTTAATCTCTTTCGATGGACAATATGACAAAAGAGTCAACGGTGCAAGGCAATGTCTCATCTCTTGTGTTAAGTCCTATAACTTGGTAAATTTACCTTTATGTTTTCTGGTTGTACCTACCATGGTTGATTCTTTTTGAGGTGACGTCTTGACTTAAGAGAGATGCTGATAAGCCACATGTCCACAATGGTGTAGTGTCGAAATCCAACTATAGTCTTACAGAATTCTGTGAGGAAGTAACACAGTAGGACAGGTCACATAAGAAGTACGATGACCAGAGTAGTTCTGTGTGATCTGTCCTTATGAATGCATACAATACGAACCAAAGGCATTCGAATGCTATGGTGTCAAACGTCGCTTCTTGACGGGATCCGATACATAAAAACATCGTGATGGAAATCATTGTAAATGTATGGCATTTAACGCACACCCAAACTTTCTGTTGTTTAAAAAAAAAAATTATCTATATTTCATAATTGAATTAGTACAGTTTTGATAACGATTGCAGTCACACTTTGACCTTGCGTTACGTATGACCAATACATAAATTACAAACAATAAATAATTTTAGTGGTATTTTTATTATAAAAAACGAAAGCGGTGTGCGTGTGTAGTAATGGTAACACAACATCACGCCTGTAATTAATCGAAGCGGCAGGCAGAGGAGCGTAGTATATCAGTTTTATCAGTAAAAAAAAAATTATATTATTTCATACGCGCACTATTCCATCAGCATCATACATGTGACGTAATGTATCTCGATTGTCCTCGTCATTGTTCGCTAAGCGCCCGCCGCGCTCCGCACTGTGATCACACCATATTTACAAATATTGCCTCCGCCACCATGGTAATTGTATGCAATCATACTTATACACTGCGTTAATTGTATAATCTATCTAATTAGGGGCCATCTATAAATTATGTCACACGAATTTTATGATTTTTGTCACCCGTACGTCCTTGTCACAGCTAGAGTGACACTTGTGAGAATCAACCCCCCTACATTATATATTATGGACTACTCCTTATCCTTAACGTATGAAAAGTAGGAGAATCACACCACCGTACCTTTGACGACAGATACGGGGCTGATGTTTTTTTATTATTATTTTTTTATCCGATGTACCATTATTGTAGCGGACAAATTGAGATGCATTTTACGTTACATTAGTGTGCCACGTATTACATGCGCTAGTTACAACAATATGCGCTGTCGTTAGTCCAGCTTGCCAGTGGCAGTGCGTGACAGCCCATAGTGGAATAAATATTACGAGAACATCTTTAAGTAATCTGAACTTATGAAATTGAGGTTGAAGTAAGAAAATTAAATTGACAGTTTTCCGAGGTTCCAGTGACGTCAGCTCCGCCCATTAAAATTTTTTAATTTTTATTATCTTACTGCGAATAAAGTTTATGTTAAGTACTTAACTATATTACGTGTGTCGTATACGTCAGAGCGGCGACAGCGCTCGCGGCTCAATGGCGTGGTGCCGCCCCCCGCGCCCACGCCCCCGCCGCCACCCGCGCCCTCGCTTGCGCCCGCGCGGCTGCCCGCCCCCACCATGCCCGCACCGCAGCCCGCCAAGACCAACACGCTAAGTAGTAAGATGCTTTGCACGGTTCGAATTTTAGAATGTTCTAAATTTGAAATTTCCGGAAATACATTTGTGTCAATAAACGTTTTGCTACCTGTATAAAATGTTATATTTCAAATCTGTCAATAACTGAAAACCAATTAGCAATTAAATATTTAGAATGAATTGCATCGATGTTTCACGTTTTTCAAATGTCCTTTCTGTGCATTCTATATGATTATTTTACTATATGATTATTTCTATATGATTATTGTTACTTTGAATCTGTAACTGTCCACTCACTCGATCGCCATAACCTGAGGTTTTGAAAAAGAATTCATACCCTGTGTTCATTAACGATACTAAAGATTTAGAGAGAGTAAACCTGTAACTATTAACTATGACAGAGCCAGTGAAGATTCTAGACTTTCAATTTACGTATTGTATATTTTATTATTTATAAGTATATTTAAATTATATATATAACTCTCTCAGGCTACTCTATGAAAAGTTCGGGTAAGAAGCCGAAGACGCGCAAGTTGACGAAGGCAGATATCGGCGCGCCCAAGGACTTCAAGCACGTGTCGCACGTCGGCTGGGACGCCAATAAGGGTAACTGTGCACTTTTCAAAAAAGAAACACCATATCTAAATTGCCTTACACGACGGACGATAGATTTGTAAAGTGTAAAGTAGTAAGTCCATCCAAAGTACTGGAGAAATGGATTTTCTTTTATATAAAATAAAATAATTTAACAATAACATTATGCAATATTTCTTTAAAAGCGTTGACAGAGGAGTGTGTTATACTCCCAACATTCACGTTCTACGGTCCTACTTACTACGAATCGTAGAATAGGGGTGAGAGTAAAAAATGAATAAAAGAAATTAAATACACTATTATAACAATATAATACACTCCTAGTAGTACACGTGGGTGTGTACTACACTTATCTGCCTACCCCCTCGGGGATTACAGGCGTGATGTTGCATTTGTACGTCAGTAAAATAATATTTGTATTCATGTTGACAACAAAACGCCGTCAGGCTTCGACGTGGACCTGCCCGAGGAGGAGATGCTCTCGTTCTTCAGCAAGGCGGGCGTGTCGGCGTCGCAGCTGCAGGACGAGCCAACGCGCCAGTTCATCTACGACTTCATCAACACGCACGGCGGCATGGACGCCGTCAAGGAGGAGCTGCACGACACCGTCAAGCCCGTCAAAGGTATCTTCAGATTACTCTGCGATGTACTCACCCCAGTAAATATGTGGGTAGATGGAAAATGTGTCGGTTATTTCCATCTGAGATTGTTTCCAAGGATGTATGTAATAAGCATTTGATGTTAAAGATTGGACTTGATCAGAAGTGATGATCAAAACTATATGTACGTAAAAAATTCAAGGAAATAGTACATCAGTAAAACTTGCCCAGTTCCGGAATTCAAGAACATTCCGAATCGATTAATACTGAATTAGGTCGTCTCGTGGCGCCGTTGTCATTGTCAACGTCCAAACAGCGAGTGGAGTAGTACATGTACATATATATATACCGTATACATGGAGGTAGCCTGTCCGCAGAGCCGCCGCCCGCGCCGCCCGTGCCCGCGCGCTCGCCCGCGCCCGCGCACCCGCCAGCGCCGCGTGAGTTGCACCCACCACATACACATAATATTATTTCGCATGTAGGTACGACTTACAAGGATCACAACAATTAAACAATTTTAACATGTAACTTTTTTTTATTGTTTGAAAAACAATATGGGAAGTTTCCTCGAGTTCGAAATACGAGACATTATTTTTGGTATTAAAAATCCTCTCGTAGATCTGCGGATCGAATATAATTCAGAATAACCCTCAAGTGTGACACTATAAAGCACCTCTCGCCCACAGCGTCACGCGCGCCGCCGCCGCCGCCAGCGCGCGCCGTGCCGCCGCCGCCGCCGCCGCCCGCGTCGCTGCAGCCGCCGCGCAACCCGCCGCCGCCGCGCCCCTCGCAACGTCAGTGCGCTTTGTTACACGTACTCGTCACTGCATGGCGCTGGGATCGCGGCCTGCCACGTGACATGGGAGTGCCATCCACTTGGGCCTATCTTTGGGAGGAAATATACGCGCAATGTTATGTTACGTTGTTGTTAGCTAAAATGCACAGTACCCGTGGCGAAGAATCACCATGATGACATCCTGCGATACGACTCGTGTTTTAGTCGTCATTGCTTATTTAATCATTTTGTTTAGTCAGCCAGATGAATAGTAAAATTAAAATGTTTATAAAAGTATTCGAGTAATCTTGTCACCCTCACAAGATTACTTATGTATCCACAGCACCATCGTCTGGTCCGCCCTCAGTGCCTCCGCCTCCGCCGCCCGGTATTCCCTCGGGGACGCCGGGCGCTCCGCCCCCGCCGCCGCCGCCCCCGCCCGCGGCGCCGGCGGCGCCTCCACCGCCCCCCATGCCGGACAACTCCGCCGCACCGCCTGCGGACGCACGAGCAGCGTTGATGCAGAGCATTCGTAGCGGGAACAAGAATTTGAAGGTGAGAGAGAATATTTAAAAAAATGTAGCGTTATATGAAAATACCACAACTAAATATAATACAGTAAGGGTAGAAGGTGTGTATTGCAATCTCCATACCGCTTGACGCATACCGGCTTGACGATTATGGGCAAGGACCGTTTTGGGAATACCAATGCCAATAGACTAAGATAGGTTGATAATGTTAGTGATGTCGTCGTCGTCGTGAGAAATATTGATCTGGTAATACGGATAAGATCAGGTACAACGGAAATCGTATTTGTACGCAGCACGTGGAGGTCGGCTCGAAGACGTCGCTGAACGACGACAGCAGGAGCAACCTACTGAGTGAGATCAGACAGGGCATCGAGCTGCGATCCGTGAGTGAACACGTGTATTATTACATAGAATGTGAACGAGAAATCAGTAAAACAATCCGGTGACTGTATTGTTGCTCTAATGGTTGCAAGAGCCATTATTGACCAAAAGGGTCTGGGTTCGATTTCCGGATCGAGTAAAGTACTATTGAGTTTTTCTAACTTGAGATTGCTAGGGTTAGTTTCGAGTTTGCATTTGTGTCCGGGGTATAGCGATGGTCTCGCCTATTGCTATTCCACAATGAGACGTATAACAGACGGCACGCGGGCGTGCGCAGGTGTCGCGCTCCAGCAGCAACACGGGCAGCGCGCGCGGCGCAGAGCCCGCCAGCGGGCTGGCCGGCGCGCTGGCCCGCGCGCTGCAGGAGCGCTCGCGCGCCATACACTCCGACTCCGACGACGGCAGCGACGCCACCACTAGCGACGGCGAGTGGGATGACTGGTACGTGCGCGTACGCACAAACGCACGCACCAACACACGGACACGCACACACACACACACACGGACACGGACACGCACACACACGGACACGCACACACACACACACACACGGACACGGACACGGACACGTACACACACACACACGGACACGTACACACACACACGGACACGTACACACACACGGACACTCACACATACACGGACACACACGCACACACGGACACACACGGACACACACACACACACGGACACGCACACACACGGACACACACACGCACACGCACACGCACACGCACACACGCACACGCACATACACAAGTGCACATAATGATGGACTTTTTCTATAAATTGTATTTAATAAAATACTAACTTTTAATTCTTCATATTACAGAACCGATAATCATCAGCATATTGGAAAACCGGAAATGACGTCGACTAATCGGCTAATTTTATTAGGAGTCGCAGTTAGTCTTTAATGTGCATATAGATGTTGACTACGCAAGATACCACCCTAAATCGGTAAGATTTACTTGTCGAGAATACAGCCAGGACACACCACACTAGTGGTCAAACTACCACTGGTTTCTCCAAGCCAGGATAGCAGTAATCGATGACTCCATGATAATACAACACCAATGGTACTAGGCCTTCTCTAACGTACCTTATAATAGTTCCCTCATTTTGTTAGCTGTTCAAATGTCTTCATAAAGTTTAAAAAAACCGTTCTTACCAACACACCGATTATTGGCTATTCTTGATTGTTTTAATTAAATATAAAATAATTTACATCATCACACTGTATCATGTAGGATGTTCTACTTAATTTGAAACCAAACTGCCCTTAGTATATATTATTTATTTAAATTAACAGAAAAAAACCTGTTTTTGAAAGTCACGTCACTGTTAACATATTATCTTAATTGTCTATTTATTACTGTATGGGACTCAATGTTTTAAAATATATACAATCTTATTATTATGAAATTAAAACGTTCATTTTCAATGAGCTCAATTTTTTGTAATAACTAAATTAACACAAGTAATAAGTAAATCCAATATCGTTATCATTTTTTATTCAAAATGGCGTAAAATCATAAGACAGGTGTATTTTTTTTCTAATGGCAATTTTTGTAATTGTACTCGCCAGTCGCCAATTTATTGCTCAAGATTTTATCAGCAGCTTCTTTTGCCAGTCTATCATGTCAGTAAAAAAACATGACATAACCGTACGTTACGATCGATTACGATTTATTTAAATGTGGAACATTAAAATGCGCGCGCACGGTAATTAATAGTGTAGAAAATTTTATATTATGTTACTTTGCCTTATATAGATTCTTATTTATGGACATTTATGTGCAAAATAAAACCGTCACCTCAAAATATAAATCACCTGTGCCAAGTATAATTAATATCAGACTTTATGTGGAGCAGTGCAACGGGCTTAGCGTAGCTGCCGGCATTTTACCATTTTACATACATGTTACAGTTATACTTTATAATTTATTTATTGATGTTCACAAGCCATTAATATAATTTTAACACATCCAAGTATAAAAGTATGTATAAAAACAAATATATATATA
>DWEJ01001559.1:0-12819 GCA_018245835.1 Mysoria sejanus stolli | reverse complement strand
CTAAAATTATTTTGTAATTACAACAGGTTTCTTAACCTGGAAATTTTCAGGTGGTGCGCAAGGAGAAAATGCTCGAAGATGAACCCGAGCGCCTGGAGCTAGCGCTGCGTCGTTGCAAGAAACTCACCGGCACTCTCGTCACTCTAAAGCGGTAAGTTTCTGAGCTGTTCTTCGTCATACTATTTTTTTAGGAATTCAATGATGTATCTCATACACCTGATTTAAAACTATTGCGAAATGCAATTTTAGCCTGGCATGCGTTCAAGAGCAGCGCTTACCCCTCAACGACGGTCGCGCCTCGCCTGAATCGTCACAGAGCTCTTTCACCGCCGGTCCTTCTTCCGAGGAATGCAATTCTGATAACGTTTGCCCGCTGGCAACGTCTCACAACAAGGTAACACATGCGATTAGTACCATCATTATATAATATCGATATCGTAAGTTACGTATATAATATCAAAGTGACTAAAGAATTAGGAATTACATCTACCAAAGTTGGTCACACAATTTCCACAGTCCATTACCTGCAGTAGATTTGGGCTACGAAAATTTTCAACGTTTAATACCGTGTAATAATGTCACCAAATATATACTAATAATGAAAAAGTTCTTTTTTACAGAGTGATTTAGAGGACACCTCCATTTTAGGATTAATCAAATTCTGATGTTTATTTAGTATCAACAAAAATTTATTCGCTTAACAATTGCAGGTTTGCCAAAAGTTTAAAATTTGCATTTTTTTCCGACACTTCGTTTCTTTTGCGGAGTGTTTTTTCAAGTTTGATTAATTTGCTCCCTAAGTAGTCCCTAGTAGATCGTTATTAGTATTAGTGTAACTCACATAACTCTAAACTACATTACCTACGAGCTTTTTGAAACAGTTCAGCATGTGCCCCCTATATTTATGCGACTATTGTGCTGCATTTATCTTAATAGTTTAACCCTAGAATCTTACCTTTGAACTAATATAGGTGCTTTTTACTTGTTGATTAATAACGTTTGTTTACTTTGTTGAAGTACAGTTACCTACAATAATACGCCTTACGGAATGGTCTGGTTTCTAACTACTTTTTTTATTATCCTATGTATTCTGACTATTATTACGAATTCGGCCTCAAATTTTTTTTTACTCTACGAAATACTGTTTGTATTTCGTCATTGGTTTTACTTTAGTCCCTGAATTGGCATATCAAAATTCTATCAATTTATACATCGGCATCACGCTCTGTCATTGTTTTGAGATTTTAGGCAAGTTTTATAAAGATTTACATAAAATTTCAATAGCATACAAATAAGTATTTAAAAGGTTGTACATATATACAATTAAAGGGTGAAGAGTTGACATCGCAACCAACATTGTCACATTTGTGAATAAACAATAATGTTGAAACTACATATCTCGTGCAGAACTAGTTAGAATTATATTTTCAATAGCAATTTTGTAATACTTACATATTAATATAAAATGTGTTTGCGACGGAGTGTGATGGTCTGATTGTGAAAACGAAAAACAGAATACAGCAAAATTTGAAATTCTTTTGCACAATCCTGCAACCAAAGCACTGTCCATAAACGTTGCATTTTGTTCCTCGCTTCTGGAAAACAATGCCAATTTTAATAAAAAGTGAGTAAAGTTACTAGACTTACTATTTTGTGGAAAGTATTCGATCTTAATTGCCCGCCGCCGCTACCAATTTAGAATATAGAATATTAATAATTATACACATATTATTTTTATTTACGACATATAGATATAAATTCGAAAGATTCGAAATTTTTTATTACCCTGTGTTATCAGGAGTAACAACCTTACCTTTAGAATAACAAAAGGTCACCATATACTAAATGTACCTACAAGTATTTAAAATATTTTAAACAATTAGATAATCCACTATACAGAGTCGGAGGTTTTGGATGAATAGTGTGCGTTCGCCACTTGGCGATGGATTATGAGTGCCACGACGAGGTCACTGTGACCTTCGGTTGAACGTCTGACTGCGTCATGACTGCGCCGGCCCATTGGAAAAACATCCATCTCACAGGCTTAGAGCTCTTGACCAATTTTACATTTCCAATTATTGAATTATTATTATGATCGTACTTATTATGTTATTGACGTATTTCATCGTGTTTTTTCCGTGATGCTACGCATCAGTTTGCCTGGAGGCAGAGCAACTACTTCAAAGAAGCTATTGTTGTTCACGAGTAATAAATTCTCTTCGTAATATATCGATTATAATTATTATTATTTTATTAACTACGTTTCTATATTTCATTTGTATATTTTTATTCCACATCTGTATTTTTGATTTTCCTTTCTCAATATATTTTGTTACTTTATTATATTCATACCCTTTAAATCAAGTTTTCCACAGATTCGCTATGTTTATGTAGGCATGTTGGCGCACAGTGGTGCACTCCGCTTAAGCAACATTGTAAAATAATTCGCTTTACAATGGTCATCTTTGGAGAAACTTATAGAACATTAACATTATTTTTTACAGTTCAGACACTATTGAAAAAAAGATCGGTACGCATGCTTACATACTATATACATATTACACTAAGTGGTTAATGATGAATTGGACGTCGGCAATTGGCTATTTGACAAACTTAATGACAATGAAACATGAGAGTAATAAACAACAGAAGTGTTTTTATGGTCATACTTCGCGCCGAAACAGTTTGGTATGAGGTTTCGTGTGGTAACCTTATCGCGAAGTATATGATATGTATAAACATTATTAACCTATTCGCACCCATCATATGCGTTTCGTTTCTCAAAACTTATTTTTACGAATTTGCTAATATTATCATTATATTTGTTTCCTTGTAAGAGGTATTGCTCCACTTACATCAGTTACGGCAAATATCTTATTCGCACAGCTGTCGAATAGCCAATTATTAATTACAAGGGTGTTTAGAAATGGTACATTGTCTACACTGCATTGTCTTTATTTCGGCGTCTTTGTAATTACCATCGGTGTCTCGCGACACGTGCCTGATAGCGTCACTGAAGAAGCGTACACACGTCTCTGAACACACGGAGCGGCGCACACCACGCGTCCCGTCACGGAACACGCGCCCCGGCACTAAACATTCGTACCGTCACTAAACACCCATGCGCTATGAGCAATTAAACTTGTCATTGGCAGATAATATTATTATGATGTCGTAGGTCAATGATATAATGCAAATTTCAGCTGTGTTTCTGATTATCAATAAACGTATTATTTTCAATAATATAATATCATCTCGTTAAGACAAATGCGACAGTTGAAGTTTGCTTTGCGTTCATTACATATCTTTATTTTATTCTATTATTTTTCTTATGATTAAATTTGAGTTATTTTTAAATGTATGTATATATCAACATCTATATGTCCTGTGTGTATACACTTAGCATGGTTTTGGTGTCCAAAGCACGATATACAGTAGAATAGGTAGAATAAAAAATATTGACATATTAAATATTTTTACGGAAATACCTAATTCCGCGAATATTTAATTACTCGTATATACCATATATAGTTTTGTCCTATATCGATCGATCCTTATCGATTTTTTTAAGACAATAAAATATTTATTGTATTTTACGGACGCAATGTTGAAAAGTTATATTTATATATTTTATGAATATTTCTAATGGAATTCCTTATAACTTTACAAACTGCAAATCTATATAAAAGGTACTCGTCCATTAAAATGACTACTAATTGTCATTTTTGTATGCGTTGTAATAAATATAAAAGGGTAAAAAATATATACATATGTACATATTGAGATGTTTATGTGAAGGTGTACAGTGGAGGTACTTAACAATAACTGCACGATTTTCTTAGTCAAATAAATAGGAATCCATTGCGTAAATAAATCCTTTTAAAATCTAATTTTATTACCGTTTTATTTTTTAATAGTATCCAAGTGAAAAAACAAAGATGCGAAAGAATGAATTCCTACTTATTTGATAGTGAATTATAATTTAGAATGTCTTTCTTCTTTTTAATAACAGGCACGGTTTTCTATTGCTTTTTGATAGAATTAGTGCATTTTGCTGTTTTTTGTTTTGTTGCAGCACGATCTCGATAGCAGAAGCAGCTCAAAATATAGAACTTCCAAGTTACATGACATCCCTTAAATCCTATTCAGTCATCCATCCTATCCCGATATTTCTTCTACATTTCATTTCAAAATCTCTCACAAACGAAGCAATCAAAATTTACTAGTTTCTGGAGCACAGTTCATTTCGTCATCATCTCCCACTCTTTTCAATGAACATAAATATAGTCGTAAATTACAGAGTTACATTACACAACAATCCCTCCCTAAGCCTTGTCTCTTTAACTCATTGCAACCGAAACCGTTTTCAATTTGACTAACACTCGCCTCTGGAGCACAGGTAATTTGTTTTTATAAAGTTTTTTTATGCTTAAATATATCATAACATCGTTACGACTTACATGACATCCAGCACATATAATGATGTAGTATGCAGTTCTCTAACGGCTTACATTTTAGTTAATTTAATTGTAACGAAGTCACTCCGGCGTAGCTTTCTACTAAGTAGTCGGTCAGTTTGTCCACATTACAAATATTATTACACTTATTTATAAATTTTGACTAATGGCAAAATCATCACAATTGTTAAGAGTGAAATTCTTTATAATACTTTATGCATTTTACCACAAATTCTAATTAATTACTTACATAATCATATTTTTTGATCACCTGCAGTTCAAGCTCATCTGCGTATTTATGTATATCTTACATTCAAACCTCCGCCTGAAAGATCTAGCCGATTGTTATCATACTACGGTTCTATTTCCGAAAACCATCGGCCGCTCGACACCCCCTAATTTATTTTTTGTCGTCGAATATTCAACCGATGCACTAACTGTTTTACTCTACATACATATATTAACAAGTATTAACAAGTAAATCTTGCTTTAATTATTCGACGACAAAGAATAATGGCAAATGCCTTTTGTTTACTATTTTATTATTTTTGAATGGTTGTGGACGCAATAAATATTTTGCTATTACATATATATTTAATGTGAATACTAAATGTTCTTCGTGGATTTTTCTTCTGTGAATGGTTGTATGTTTCTGTCGAATCAGTGTTTTGTATTAGCATCGGGCGCGGTTGCGAGCACTCCAGTTTGTACTCGTATCTTGAATGTATCAGAAAAGTTAGAATTATGAGCCACATTTGCTCTAATTGCTCGCGACCTCACCCTCGTAATGTACATGTTGTCCCCCGAGTACATTTAGACTTGTACGGAATGGTGTGCAGGCAATCAGCGGGGGAAGAGACGGATCCTCCAGAGGAGCACTCGAGCTGCGACCAGAAAATGCCCTCGATGCGCTACTAGACGAACTACAAACCTTTGCAAAGCCTTCGGAGCGCGGTGGACGGGGCGACGGGCCGCTGCGGCGGCTGCACTCCTACCCCAGCGGCAGCGACACGGACGCCTCGCCGCCAGTGCGCGCGCGCGGCCAGCACCCGCCCAAGCCGCCCGTACCCGAGCGCCACCCGGAACTGCTGGCGATGGCGGCACGACGCGCGCCCCCGCCGCCGCCGCCCCGCACCACCTCGCGCTCTCCCCTCGCATCGCCCACATCGACCTCCTCTCCGCCCTCTCCACCTCGCTCTAACCACGACCCCGACGACGAGAACGCTGCTTCGCGTCAAGCTCTTCTCGAGCAACGACACCAAGAACTCCTCAAGAAGCAGAAGGCGTTACAAGAACAATACGCCCGCCTGCAAATGATCCAACGCAGCGGTTCCGTTTTGCCACCTAACGCGCAACCAGACCTCAAGAAAACCGGCAGCGAATCCAACTTACTAAGCAAAATGAACCTGAACCTAGCTCCCGCTAACATGTCCGGTAGCATGACTCACTTAGCCGGCGACCTCGACAGGAAGAAGAACGTCGATTCCGCCACAGTCTCCGACAAGCCTGGCTGCCAGCTTTCAATGGTCACCGACGCGGTCGCCACCACCAATAAAGTGTACGAGACTGACATCCTGTGACACACCAGCCCCTCTCATAGTATATCTGTGTAGTGAATTCTATTCCATATAGTTTTAAACGCTTATAAACGTGACTTTTATCATGAACGCGACAACACTGTAGGCTTCTTGTCAGCTGTATAATTCTGCCGTGTTTTTCTTTCGTTGAGTAGTTGGAAAACTCTTCAAGTCGTATATTCATGTACCTCATTACAAAGGCGCACTAGTATATAAAAAGTCAAATAAGGGTTGCCAGTTTACTAATTCCCACTTAATATATCTCTTTCGGACTGAATAAACTTTTTGAAACCCTAAATAACAACAGCACGCCATGTACGCAGGATACCGAAAAAAAGCATATTTATCCATTTAAATGTATCTTAAATAAATAAAATGCAAAAAAAATGTAGATTGATGATCCATGTTTGATTAGAATAGCGTTAATGTATTGCATGCAAATATTTATGGAATCTATTGCATCTTCGCAAATATGTTACAGATTATTCGAGAGTGTGAGCCGAGTTGTGTCATGGTGCGTGTTACTCATGGTACTATTAATTTTCTTATTGTTTTATATACCATTAATTTTATTAAAGAACCCTTCCTTGACCTTTGTATTCATTGGTATATAAGCTTGAAATTAGTATGTCACGTTTTCAACGTGCCCCGTTCGTGTCTTGTATTCATTTTATACTATTATCTTTAAGTATGGAACATTTTGTTTGTTTGTTTTTTTTTTTTTTAATAATAAATTGTTTTGTAAGTGAACTCACGAAAAAGTTAATTTTATACAATATGGTTTAAATTATGACAGCCTCCAGTGTGTAAAGGCCTTTCATTGTGTATGTCGTTTCCTTGTGCTACACGACAACGGGGTCTCCAGAACTGTTCCATTTTATACACTTTTATCTCCTTTACTATTTATACTGTATATACATACCTATCTACCGTAATCTTTAGATACTATAATGTTATCCGTAGTTATATACCTGCCTGTACGTTTTAATAATTCCACAACTTTATCGAGTGCCAAAATACATACCTGCGTTTTTGATTCGCTATTAATGTAACGTTTTAAAGATTTTCATACATACATACGTTGTATTGTGTGTAACGTAGTGATATTTACCGTGGGTTTGACACAACGAATAATTTGGCGCGTTCTATCGTTCGTAACTTCGAATTTCTGTGGCCAAATGACATTTTGACTAAAATTGAGCAAAGCGATTTGTTACAATGCTAAATTGTTTTAAACAATGTACGAGTCGATACCGTAAACGATTGTGTAAACATTCCTTAAGTTAATAGAAATATATTCCTTTACTACTGACATTCAATTTGTTCAATTTCATAGAATTTCACTTCCACACGAATCAATTATAAACTAGTAAGCATTTTTAATTTACTGTGATACACTGTTACCTAAAACAATCTTAAAAACAAATTATCCTCGTTTCCATGTTTTGATATGTCCAACCATAATCTTTTTAACAATTAGTCATGCGGTCATTTTCAATATTTTTTTAAAAATTGCATATGTGATTTTCTACTTTTATTACACGTGAAAGATTTTAATATTCACACGTACTGCCAAAACCGTTTTCACTGGCTTCTCTATTCATTCACTCCCATTCATTAAAATAACCTTCTAGGATAAATGTGGTCATGTTGAAATAATGAACTAACGAGTGATATTGTTATATAAAATATGTTGAAAATTCTTATTTTTAGACTCAAAATATATCTGCATTAGTAAAGGTATAGAGTCTAGATCTAATGTAGCGTAGAATATACATATATATGTTAACAACTAAATGTTCTCGCTTCTTGATGTTCGTTGCAAGCTATGGCAGGTCTCTTGCAACCGCATTCGGCGGCCCATATGATGTATTTATCTCTTGATATAAACGAAGTATCCAAACGTTAGAAACGTCACAAGTTTTTTATTACCACCTATTAGTGTGACAAACAAATATATGTGACAAATGACTAATATCATATCCTCTATGTCTTAAAACGAAACGAGATCGATACAAAATGTAAAGGGATGAAATACACATTGCCCTGTATGGATGTGTTAACACGTATGAATAATGTAAATGTGAGTGTCTTGCAATTTCCTACATACGTGTCCAAGTAGCCTTAAAGTTAACCCGCGAGTCCATCGACCATCGCGAGGCCTACTCAATCTGCTCACGATACACACTACGCTATAAATAATGCACGAAATTAACTAGCACTTAGAATTAATTTGGGTTAAATAGCTTACAATTCCATATTTAATTTTATTTAATATAAAACATCATCCGACAACGAAACCAATATCGGTGATGCCAATAATAGCTCGTCCATATTTTTAATTATAAATGTCTTCTCGACTGGTATCTACATCACTAGCGCCATTATCCGATGAAATATTTATTTTCTGTTTTGTATAAAAAAGCATGTTTATTTTGGAGTCTGCTATTTTAAGATCGGTTTACATGAATCAATATACACTTACCTTAAAACTAATTCTAATTATATTTGCTTGCAAAATGAATAAACTGTAATTTTGAGATGTAAGTATGTAGTTCTTTCGATATAATTGAGTGTGAATTGCACTGAACATGAGTCAAAACCAAAGCATGTTCACATAATGGGGGTTAAATTTACACCACTATTTTTATAATTCATCGGTGTAATTATCGAATGATATCTAAAATGATGTGTTTATAACGATGACACGAACTGACAGACAACTGCCAGTGCGAGAGATTTGTCGATAACTATTTTGCAACTCAATAATGTTAGCACGTTGCAGGCCCTCCTTGCCCTTCGGTAGATACAGAGCAAAGTCTATTTCTGCTTTCTATATATATATAAAAGTGAATATAATTTTATGAGTGAATTAAAATTTTATTATTTTATAATTCAGCACATGTTATTTTTGAACTGAGTATTGTTGTTTGAAGCGCACGGACGGCCTCTATAATTTATTATTATTTGTAAAAAAGACTTCAGTCTAAAGATTTCCGTTCATTAAACCCCCTGTTGATCAATCAATTAATCAGTTGTTTCATTTCCTAAATATATACGTATAAACTTATTGCGATGTAGAGCTGTATATAGATGATGTAATAAAAAGGCAAAAGATGTATATGTGCCGTATGATTTAAAGTAAAACATTAACTCTTAAACAAACATTAAACATTAACATTAACATCATATTAAACATTAACATTAATCTTCATTTTGAAAATGTGGTGAGCGGAGTTTATCAATTTGTTAAATCTGTAAAGTTAATAAAGAAGCAGTAGGCATTGTAAACTACGACACTAGAAAGTTACTGCTAAGTATACAAAGAGTAACAAATTCATTTGAAAAAAAGTAAATTGTAACTTACATGTAACAAGGATAATAATATAATTACAATATATTATGTTTTAGCATCTTCATAAGCCGATACATTAATGAAAAAATGTAAAATTTTATCAATTAACATTTGCAACGAATATTTTTCATAAATGCACCGAAACTTGCGACAAGGGAGTCTTTAGACATCGTCACGTGCTTTTTCGCTTATCAATGTATTCAATCATTGTGAAATCTATTAGAGGATTAGCATAATTATATTTTCCCACAGTTATAACCTGAATATACTATGTGTGTATTTCTTATTACTTATATCACATGTATAAGTATATTATAATATGATATTATTCTATGGATTCATAGCTTAGGAATTGTAAAACTTCGATAGTTCATTTTACATTCCCGCTTCGTGTGTATGTTACTGCTTAGATTTTCAGTTGTACTGTCCAATATTTGGTTTTTTATATATATATTTTTATATTGTTATATTGAAATGTACTTATGTAAGTGAATTTAATAACATTTTTTTTATAAAATAATCTTTGTTAAATTTGTGGAATGATGTCCATGTAACAATGTCGATAGCAGTGATGAATATTAAAAAACTTGCACTGATATTCGTATTAGTCATGAAACTACCGGTTTCGATATAATATTGTTTAAAATTAAAACATTAACACAGCTTATTATTTAAAAAAATATTAATTAAAATTTGAAACACGCTTACTCGATTATTACATTGGAGAATCTGTTTTAATTCCGACATCATTTCTCGAATCTAAATATGTGTGCCAAATTTTACCATGTTCTTCATTAAGTTTTACCATTTTTTTTACTTTAAGTAACGTTTCTTAGTACTTTTACTTATTATGAATTGATAAATAATCAAAGATTATTTATAATTTCTGATTTGACTATATGTATAATCCTATTTGCAATATTATTTAGCTTGAAGCTACATTTTTAAATTATTTATTGTTATTATTCTTGTTTACTTATACTGTTTCATGTTATTTATTTAGGTTAATGCCAGGATAGCTTCAGAATATTTTAATGTGGAATTAAATAAATATATACACGTCATAATATGTATTTAATTTTATCAACCCAATTTATTACAGACAAGGTTCGAAATAGAAGCGAAAGTGAATGCATTTTTTTTCACTTCAGTAAATTTTATATTTGTAAAAAAACAATGTTTTTTTTTACAAATATAACACATCATACATATCAACAACCTCGAAAATTAAATATGTAATTAATGTTACACCTAAATTTTATTATTTGTGTAACAATTTCGTCATTTTCATCATAATCATGGCACTCACGATTTTTTTTCAATCCGCTACTTGAAATAGATGCTGTTGAATGCTATCTTACCTGTCGTAGGCTTACCCTATCTAGCTTTAGCTTGCAACCTTCCAGCCTCATTTTGGCCCTTTGGAAAATATAATAAAAGCCTTTTAAATACATGTCAATGTGACTTTATTACTACAATAAAACGTGATTAACAGTGCTTTGACTATCACAAAAATTGATATTTTAAATAAGATAAAACAGTTACACCTATGTATCCATACGATATAATACGAGTACGTACTAACATACATAGATCACTTCACATTTCACATCACGCACTTTGGTCCAAAGTCCACAATTAAGCATCCGACATATACACCTGCAATGAACAAACAAAATATTGTAAATAGAAAATATTAATATAATGACTCACATTGGTAATTACGTGAGGTCTGTAAGGATAAGTACATAGAAATTGATTCTCTAAAAAGCTTACGATTAATCCGAACTTATTCGTACTACACATCGCGGATCGGAAGATCGAATGTACTACATTATGTATAAAAATATTTTTACAATCCAGCAGCAGAAAACAGTCTAATAACAATGAGTTGTCTTAGAGGTCAAGGCGTGGTGGAAATTGACTCCGTGCTGGAACACAGGAAGTCGTAATACGCGACTAAGTCAGACGATAAACAGGTCGCGCTGTGGCACGATCCCATGTCCCGCATGCCCGGGATTACGGGCATAGAGCCTTAGAGAAGGCCTATGTCCAGCAGTTTATTAAAATGCACTGATGATGATGAGGTCTTAGAGGCGACAGCCTCGTTGGTCAAGTGATTGCAAGCGCGACTGCCGATCGAAACGTCCGGAGTTCAAATCGATTATTGAATACTATAACGTTTTTCTCAGTTAAGATTAAATAGTTAAGATTTCTAGTAATAGCCTCGTTGGTCGTGTTAGATGCAAGTGCGACTGCCGATCGGAAGGTCCCGGATTTGATTCCCGGGTCAAACACTACAAAATTTTTCTAATTTAGATTTTTTAGTTCGGTGTCTGGATATGTGTCCGGTGTATGGCCATAGGCTCACCACCTATTCCATAATGGGACGTAAATGTAACTGGTGAATCTTGGGAGTGTTCTGCATTTCTCTGCCTCCCTCTTCGGGGATTATAAGCATGAAGTTACGTTACGTTAAACTAAGAGATGCAAATGAAAAACAAATTAAAGCGAATTTAACGTTGGCATTTGTTAAGTTTACCTTTTTCCTTATCGTCAAGTTCTTGCTGTCTACGTAAGCCTGCAAAGCTATATACAGAAATCTGTACTGCGCCTTGTTCTGCACCATACCGTCCCGCTGCGCGCGCACCAGCTTCACAGTACCATGGACGTCTATATCGCAGTTAAAACCTGCACACATATATAACAAAATAAATTTAATATTTATACTTACACTACTTTTAATCGCATAGCTGTAATAACCAAATTGACTGCGCTTCGTACACGGTGAATTGCAACGCTCATATACGCGTAGCTTTCAATGCCATTTCAACTAAAGCTTGCGGAAAACGTGGTACATTTTACAATTTTCGTTTATTTAACAGACATTAAACATCGCTAGAACGCGCCTAGTGTAACTTATCTATTTGCATTGCTTTATTTACGCTCATAAAATTAAATGATAATATCGCCATAGCTTATGCTGTTTACGACTAAATGTTTAATGAAATAACAAAGGTCATAATATATTTTCAAACATTTGCTGCAAAATACTACTGTAATTATATTGAATCACAAAGAAGTGTATATGTAGAGTAACAACTAGTATAGAAATGTAAATAACACGATAAAATACATATTTACAAATAAATCAACAGTTGCACATATTCACTTCAGTCTTACTTTAGTAAATAATTAAAGTACCTGAACTATTAAAAAACAAAATAAAAGCAATATTTCGGTGTCAGTTCAATGTCCAGTTAGCGGTAAAATTAGACGTTTTGCTACAATTAGTTATACGACTTCAGCTTGGAAAGTTCAAAGACTTAAAGAACACTTATAAACTTATGAGTAGTACAGAGTTGTAAGCTCACCGGATATTTTTATTTTATCAATGAGCATATCTAGGACTATGAAGGTGCCAGTTCTG
>DWEJ01001558.1:0-12820 GCA_018245835.1 Mysoria sejanus stolli | reverse complement strand
ATATCATTTCAAGTTAAGCCATTAATCCACAAAATCTATGGGCATACAAGTGTAATCCAAAGTTTTAAATATCCAGCAATTAAAAGTTATTGATCAATCTGATAACACTAACGAGTTCCGAAACAGGAAAATTTTTTAATAACTTCCAAACGCGTGAATTACCACAACGCACAAGTTTTGGTGTTCTCATTTAAGCGAATAACTTTTCGGTTCCTATTACTATAATAGTATCGACATTTATTTTAGAGACATGTACAATTACAAAACGATTTGAAATCTAAGGTGTCTTGTAAATTTCTTTATTAAAAATGAAAAATTGAAGTGAAGAGTGCAGGAAAGGTGTGGGTAGCTGTCACGCGAGGCTATTGCCCATAGACAGGCGGAATATTTTGCTAAAAGATTACACAATTACAAAAAGTTAAGAAGCAGTAATTGCTATATTTTTGGTTTGTATGCACTGCGTGATGCGTATATCGGAATGCGTTCGAAATAGAACGAATGGAACTAAGCTAAGAAATCTAAAGCCGTACTAGATAAACGGTTGCGTAAATCTGATTATATCCTTCCATTACGTTCGCTCAATGCGAAGCACCACAAAGTCTTAATCCGTTTCCATCTAATCTTATAAAGTATACCTTAGTCTGTATCAATGCAGGAGGCACGTATTAAAATGTTGTGAATACACTATTTTGTTTCACTGCGTTCAAGTCACTTGGATTTTCCCATCGATTTTTTTTTATCGAAGTTTTGAACGATTAATCATTTCTCTGTCATAATGTTTAATGTTAAATGTTTAATTGGAATGTATATATGTACATGGCTATAATTTATGGTAGCGTAAGTTTGTTGAATCATGAGAAAATACGTAACGTAATTTGCGATATCTATGACAAGAACAGTTGGATTTTACCTCAATTACGCTCGTAGAAGGATAAAGTTAGCGTTAAATATGCTCGAAAGGCCCTTTCTTTCACGTAAGTATTGTAAAACGCAGAAACCGCAGCATTTGCGAGGCTTCCAGAGTCGTGTAATATCTAGCTACTAAGTAGGAAGTAGGTGGTGGCAGTCGTAAGGTTAAATACTACAGAAATAAGATATGGCCGCTCGCGTGTAAGGTTTTGATTCGCGTCGAGTTACTACTTGACTATTTGATTGTAGTTAGTTTGTTTATACTTAAGAGAGTAGGTGTAAATTATGCTGTAAAAAATATTATTAGTTTTATCTAATTGAAAAGGATATAGTAGGCGGAACTCCGTCGTATGTAACGTCTGTGGAGTTGCAGTCGGAGTGAGGGTCTTGAGCGTCCATGTGTTGCGGGTGGTGCGGCGGGACTCCGTGGTGCGGCGCGTGGGCGGGGTGGTGCCGCATGTAGTCCGGCGACGCGTGGTGCGCTGCTGCGAGCAGAGCTGGGTGCAGCAGCGCGGGGGCGTGCGGCAGCGGCGGCGAGTCGCGCTCCGGCGCCGGCGGAGACCGACCCAACCCGCCAGCCGCGCCGAAGAAAGGCGAGTACGGCGAGAACACTTGGCTTTCGTGCAACGAAGGATTCGGTATCGCTACAGACGTCGGCAACGCCATGCCTCCCGGATAAGGCCGCGGCGACGGCGACTCGGGAAACTTACTCTCTGGCGAGTGGCCTACGCCTTCCCCCAAAATACGACTGACGGTGCGCGGCGTGATACGAGTGTCGGTCACCTTATGCCGCTTCTTTTTCGGCGTCACCACCAGACTGAGCGCCTCATTCTGCTCGGGGTTCGGTTCGCGTTCGAAGTGGCCATTCATAGCTCCGTACATCGGGCCCATCGGTTTCGGCGGCGTCTGGAACATGCCTGTTGGGGGTCGCACATGAGCTCCGTGCACGGGCCCGCCCGCCTCGGCGTGCAGCGGAAACGCCGCGCCGCCTGGCGCACGAGGTCCATTCATACTCATTAGCATCGGATTATGTGTCATAAATGGGACGCCGTTTGGGGCGCCGGGGTGATGTACGGGTTGGTTACCTGGCATTTGTCCCGGCGGCCGCTCAGGTGGTTTCGGTGTCGGTGATTTTCTATCGAGTAACCTCGTTGCTCGCATCAAATCTTTATTCAGTTGTTCAGCAGCTGCCGCAGCCACTTCCGATTGCTTGCCTATGATCCGACGTTGATGCACAAAACGAGTCACAATCGAGTCAATGAGACTCGCTAACGATGCAGTGATTTCATTCTTGAGTACCTCAGCCAAGCCCTCCAGGTCTGCACCTGATACGGGCCCCACAGATCCCTGGTTACCTCGTAACGCATCTAGTCGATCAGCTAGTTCGGAAGAAAGTGGCAGTGGTTTCGGTGTTGGCCCAAGTTGTCGCTGTTGAGGAGAATGCTGATTTGATTGTGGCCTTTGTTGTTGGTTATTTTGTTGGTGCTCTGCTGCTTCCTTCATTCGTGCTTCTTGCTCTAGGAACAACTTTTGGCTTACATTTAAATACATGGCCGCTGCATTATTCAAGTGTTGATGTGGATGCGGAGGGTGCATATGTTCAGGAGGCTGAAGGTGTGGCATCATTGGCAGCGTGCCGTTAAATCCTGGAGGAAGGTGAGGGTGGGCTGCCGTATGAGCATGAGCATGCATCTTAGCTGACATCATTTTACTCATCACTTGCGAGAGCATATTTGGTGCAGTGTTATTCGGAATTGGCATTACAGGTGGTAATTCTTTTACAGGTGACGAAGGTTCCATCTTAGGCACAGGATCGTCGTTCTGTTCTACATCACTAGAAGCACCGTCGTTATCTATGGTCTCAGACTCATGTCCCATTCTATTGCATAGCTGCACATACTTTTCTCGCATCTCTGCAAGTTGTTCTTGCATAGTTCTTAATTGAGATTTTAAAGCATTCTTTTCTTCTACCTTTTTTTCAATTGGCGGTCGGTCAGCGTCGTCTTCAGAGTCGTCTGACACCGTTTGAGCACTGCTACCGTGGCTATTACCATACCTTTCTGCAGCACCGTCGTGTTGCTGTGGATGGTACAGTTTTCTTTTCTTGCAGCCGTTCACCTGCGGTTGCTGGGGAACGGGGCTGGCACGCATCGTCGACACTATATTTTCAACACGAGCACGTTTCACATCCAATGGTCGCGGCGAGGAACGTAAGGCGTCACTATCGCGGTCCTCTGGCTCCGACTTAGGATCGAGAAGGGGCTCGGATTGCGAAGGCGCAGTAAGCGGCGAAATTCTTGAATTGCCGGTGCTTTCGAGCGCCAACAGAGCGTCGTCGAGGTCTGCCCGGGAATCACTGGACAAAGGTCGCTCGGGAGATCGCTTCTCTTCCTTCGGTTCGTCGTTGTTATTATTTACAACATGTACATTATTGTTGTCTGGAGAGAGTCTCAAAAGTTCTTTCTTACGACTCTGTAAGATGTCGCGAAGAACTCTGTGTGCGATGTCTCCGCCGGATGCTTCCTCGCCGGTATCCTCCTGTTTGGGCACACGTCCGAGTAGTTCATTTAACATTTCAGCCGGCGCGTAGCCGGGCCCGAAGAGGCCGAAGTGTTGTCGGCCCTCGAAGATGGTGCCGTAAAGTCCGCCACTCATGAGTGCGGTGCGCGCGGGCGCGGGTCCGTTCGTCGCGAGAGTCGAATACGAATTGCGCGGCTCACCGGCGTCCACGCGCTGTCTGACGCGTTTCTGTTTCTTTAGGAGCTTATCCGAGTAGGGCGCGTGTGAGTCGGCCTCCTCCTCTGATGACATCATAGGCGAGACGGGCCCCAATTGGCCAGACGGGCGGCGGGCAGGGCCCCACCGCGCTACTCGCGTCGCATCGCCCGCTCTGCAACAGGGAGGGGAGCGTTAGCACACCTGCTTGTGCGACGAGCGTCGTACGCGCCGGTAGTGGCGCGCCTTGTGCGCTCTTAGCGCGCGATCGACTTACCGCATTACCGCGTATTGTCATAACACATTTTTACTACATTCGATTCAAACCTATTTTATTATGGAAATTGTATAAAATACATTAAAATAAAATAGAAGCAACTTTCCAAATAACGTGCATTCTCAAACATATTCAACTTCGGAATAAACATCGCAATTTCCATTTTCCACATAAAAGGCACTTAATTATCGTCATGTGATATAGCATGACCGGCACAAACATTAAAATCACCAGGTCGCGTTATTGTACCTTCACACACACATGGTTACCTAAGTTTATGTTTGGATAAAGATGAATATCTGGAAATCGATCGCCAATTACACGTTATCGCTGTAACCTACTTGTACAAAATGTAGTATGAATTAAAATCCTAAGAAATTAATATAGCCATAGCAAATGTCATACATATTATTAAATTATCTATTAATAAAATTGGCATTGTTTAATATAACTTTTCGATAATAACAGTTTGGATAAACGTTGAGATATAATTTGTATTTGAACATTAATATGAAGAAATAGTTTAGACTTCCTCGATAGTCGAGTGGTTGCAAGTGGGATTATTGACGAGGAGGTCCTGGGTTCGATAATGGGACGGAATGTAACTGTTGTAACCCTCAAGGTGTACTATACATCTCTGCTTACCTTTTAGGAGGTTACAGGTGTGAATGCACGTGTTCATGTACAAAAATCAGGTTTGGTTTGATATGGAATAAAAAAATATAATAAAATTTTCAAAAATCTTAAATTGATAAAAAAATTAGAAATCAAGTAAAAGAAATAAAAATATAAATTACACATTAAAAATACACATTAAAAATCAATATTTTACGTAGACATCTTCAACTTTAGAATATATACACTATAAAAGTTGACAAAATCAATAGACAATATATATATTATGTACATAGTTACCTGAATGTTTGTGTATGAAATACAACAAAGGCTGTATGTATGTATGTATATCACTGGCATTAATTTCTTTTGGAGCGTGACTCCGTGTTCAGGGCGGACAATGAGTCTAAAAATGTCAGAAATAATTCTGTGAGACACGCCGATAGGGCGCTTGAATCCATTTTTATATACGATACGGTTTTTCTTAAATATCTCGTTAAACACTGACATTCGAAGCGGCAAGCCTTAGCTAGACGGAATTATGCTTGTTAGGCAACGCCTGTGTTCAGGACTGAATTGAGATATGCTGATTATTAATTGTATCTTTCGAGGAGCCAGCTTGGTGCTATAAGAATCTCATTTGTAATCAAATAAAATTTGAATAAGATTTATAGGATTTTTTATAAATTCTAACAAGATTATTGGACGTTAAAATTAGTACTTCGTATTAATGGTAATGCAATCTATTTGCCATTTTTTCATATTATTTATTTGTATGCATAGATAATATTTTAATTTCCTGACAATAATACATACGTCTCCTGACAAAAGATTAATCGTTTTACCTAGAAACTTATTGAATCATTACCATATTTTTTTGATAAACTTTATTACTTTCTATAATAAAATATTTATGTTTTGATACTGTTTATTTTGACTATTGAAAGATCCAAATGAATAAAAGATATGCACGTTATTTTTCATAGGTTATCCAATATTGTGGAGGAGGCGCGGCTGGTCTGCAAAGATAGAGATATTTGGCACTCAATGCTCTCTGCCTACCCCGTGAGCGACCCAGCGTGAAGATATGTATGTATGTATCCAATATTACTGCATGTAAAGAAAACGATAAATATACACAGAACACAGAAGTAACACAGGTTTGTAAAAATAAAATCATTTAGCACTTGGTGCAAATGTAGAATGGAAACGCTCAGCGGTCAGCGTGCTGATCTCGTCTCGGCATCCGCAATTTGTGGACAATGAGATGCTATCAATGGTCCACGGTCCGGCGCTGGCAGCCACTTGCCACCAGCGTCACAGTTGCTGCTCCACGCATATGCGCCATTTTCATGTTTTCGTAACGCCCATGAGTCACTCGTGGAAAGTTAGCATTACGGTTTGGTCAGATGAGTGACTAAAAAAACTCAAATAATTTGCTTTGGAAGATGGATTGGCGAGCGGGAAAGATTATTTAAGGAAATCAGTTTTTATTGGTATTTTGTGAAACCTGCTAATGATATCAAACGTCATTTAATTATAATCATACTATCTTAATATCTTACAAGTAAGGCGAAAGGTTTGATTTTTTTTATATGAGCAACAAAAATAAACCCTTCTGGATAACTGGGTATCATTTATACTTGGATTTTAATTACCAATGTGATAATTTAATGTAACATCATTTTAAGACGTCAGTTTTCGTATACAATATAAAATGTGCCGCAAAAATTATTTAAAAAAAATATCCATAAAATAATAAAGGGCAGCACAAAGAACAAACCGCACTCCCCTCCTTACATCCCCCTGAGTTTATCAGAAGAGTCATGTATCGTAATTCCGTAACGCACGAAACGATTTCAATAATTACCGAGTCATGAATAACCAATGTACTGTCAAACTGTGACCAGTCAGTCAACCCCTGACTGACTCGCTTTACACCGTCCGACGCGGTTACGATCTCTATGTAGAGTATTGGCACACATTAACATCGTAGTCCACTCACGATTTGACTCATTGTCAGAGCCTATATATATATTATTAAAATATATTATAACCAGTATTTGACCTTTGATTAAGGAGACATTGATGAATTTAGAAGCACATCAGGCGTCAGTATAAAGATATTTTGAAGTCATTGCTCATTGCCTACTCCGACGTTTCGTTATCTGTATATCATTATCATTATCATTATCATCATCTTCAGCCTATTGCAGTCCACTGCTGGGTACAGGTCGCCCTGAGGAGTTACGTCCACAGTCCTGAACCTGGGCTAGTGGGTTCAAGATCGTAGAATACAGCCTCTTGTACCGCCTGCGCTGTTAGGTCAGGGGTACTTAACTATAGCTGCAGGTAATAATAATATATATATTTAATGTATCATATGTGTTGTGAGTTATCTCTAGCGTTAATTTAATTTCTACATAATATTCAATAAGTATATGAATCGTAGTTCGTAGGTAATCGTTGATATTGAGGCCTAAATTTAACATGTCATATATGAGTTGTAATGGTTGATCAAATGTCTGTAATACGAGATATTTTATTCATAGATAGAACTCGTCTTTACGTATATAAATACGAAACGCATTGGGCAGCGTGGCGGATAATGGCCGGAACACTTCACACACATTTTGAGCGAAGACCAGTATCCAGTATTGAAGTATTAATAAATGTGATATGGATTTTAGGTGAATAGTTAAACAAGTTGATTATAATAACATTTGGTATGGTAATTGATATAAGGGAAAAAAATATTATTAAGTACAGGAAACAAACCAGTTAATTCTTATTTTAGTAACGTAACAAACTGGTTTTTATACAGTTCATATAAGTTAAGGAAACTATGAGGACTCGTTAAGGATGATAAAATAATATTAATGCTATTTTATAATTAGTATTCGTGGGATTAATCTTTATAAAATTTAGATCTATAATAGTAATCAAATAAAATAACGAAATTTAGATAATACAAATCAGATAAAATAGTACAGTTAATTTGAATAATTAAGGTTAAATATAAAAAAAAACAATTGCCTTTAATGCCAACTATAAAGAGTAAAACCGAAGGAAAATGAATTTCTTTGCCATTAATTTCGATTGTGGCTATCGTAAAGATAATAAAAAATAAACTTAATCGGCTTTAATTTGACTGTTGCTACACTTATCTATTTCGTAATAATGATTATTAAGATTAATTTGTTGAGTGTTTTTACATCAAGTGATTATCCTACATAAATGTCGTGTGTTATAAAGGGGTTTGTACACTGTATATTGCAGGCATGCGCTCCCGACACGACCTGTTGATTTCCTCATACTGGGGGTGCACGATATCACCCAGGTGAAGTTGAGTTGAATAAACAAGTTATACAATCTATAACTTATAGGTGGGTTGTACTAAATTTTACTTCTTCTTAGTTATATAAGACGCTTATAATTTTAATAGTTTTTTTTTAACGGAATTTCTGCAAATTAATAAACAAATATCCCAGCTGATTCCAGCTGATCGACTGCCTCGTTGGTCGTGTTGGTTGCAAGTGCGACTGCCGATCACGATGTCCTGCGTTCCATTCCCGGCTCGGGTACCACAAAAATTTTGTAATAAGAATTTTCTAGTAGTAAACGTAAACGTAACATGTGTAACGTGGGAGGGTTCTCCATTCCTCTGCCTGCCTCTTCGGGTATGTCAGGCGTGATGTTACGTTAATTACATAAAATTTTCGTGTTACAATTTCATTTTGATACTTATTTTTTCATTTATTATTTATATTATTCAACAATGTTATAACATGTTCGTAATGAATGCGTCATTCATTAGTCGGTTTAAAGATTTATAGCATAGTCTTAGATCTTTTCATTTTGAGAGTAGACCATTGTCCAACAGTGGGACGAGAAATTGGATGATGATGATGATTAAATAACAGAAGTATTGATAGAAACAGGTCTCGAAAGTCCGTGTAAAGCATAGTATTAACAGTTTTCTAGACAGAATGAACACTACTAAGTCGTTAACCCCATTGCTGAGTTGCCATTAAAATAATAAGACTGACCGATATGATCACATTGCCATATGGCACCACAGTCATGCCACACAGCGTAATCCACCCTCGCGGAAGTGCAGGAATGTGTGGGAAAGCATTCCACCCTCGTGTACACCTTTGCGTTCATTGTCTATGGGGTCTTAATTTGCCGGTGACTTATGGTCAGTGGCCCATATGGTCGGTTCATGGGGGTCGAAGACAATTGCGCCGGTGGAGCTATTATCGTTTTTCGATACAATGTTTTAAAATAATAATAATTATAATGATTCATTTATTTATTTAATGCAAGAAGTGTCCGAAATCGGCATGCGTATGTGAATACAGCAGATATGATCGTACAAGCAACGTGGCAGGTCTCTGAAGTTAGATATTTTTGGCGTTCATGTTTCTTTGCCTGTCCCCTAAAACACCTGGGGTGACGATGTAATAAATTAATGCTTTTCCGTGAATTTAATGACGTAATTACATTGAAATACAAAGAAATAATTCTATTTACCGAAAAGTAAACCACATGGTTTACGGTAACGATGTTAATTGATGTTTATTGTTATGTTTATCAATAATAACAAAAATATTTTAATAAGTATAATTAATTATTATAATAATAATTAATTATTGTTATGTTTATCAATAATAACAAAAATATTTTATTAACAAAAACAATTTCGTAGTAATGTGAATTTAAATATAATTAATTATTGTGTTTACGTAAATTCATGTCGATTAGGTCAATCACACATTTCTTTGTATTTTTATATTATTATTATTGTATCTTCTCCGTATTTTATGGGGTAAGCAGAGAGCACGGAGTGTCAATTACCTTTTATTATTTATCTTATGCGCTTATTTTACAGCTATGAGTTTACTGACATCATTTAAGTCGAATTTTAAAAGCTGGTTTAAAAATGTTATATTTATACAGTATCCAATTTGCATGCCCAAGGTGGTAATAACTGGTAAAAAGTCCATTATTGGGGGATGCTTATGTCCAACAGTGGACTGAGACTGATGAATATGAGGGCATATAATAAAGAAAACCATTAATTTGTTTCATTTATACACTGTGGCATTGTTTCAAAATATTTTTTGAAATTTTTCATACATATTGACAGTGGAAAAAACGGCTAATAACAGTTCGTGTCTAAACGTACGGAATCAAAATGGCGCCGATCGTTGCAGATGACGAGATATGCATGTGAGGTGGGCAGCCCGCGTCGCGTGACACCGATTAATTTAATGGCTGTGTTTCCTACAGATTATTGGTCTATACCACAGGTAAATAATTGACGTAACATCGAAGAAGTCACCTACCTACCTAGCTAGTGAGCTAGCTAGTTATTTACCACCTACAGTTCGTGGCTTAAGATATTGTTCGTAAAGAACTTTCAATCAATTCACATATTGCTGTAATTGAAAACAATTTAACGAAACTTTGACATTGTGAAAATTTTTATTCTTAACATTGCTAATAGTTACGATGGGTAGTAAAAACAGGTCGTATAGAGGTTGGAAGAGATTGAATCCCAAATAGCTCTATCATTACACAACTAACGTGTTTCTTATATTCGTAATTCCGTTTGTACACGCCACCTGTGTCATAATACCTCTAATATCGGGGAACAATTCAGAAAGTTTAAGTAAATTAGGAGGCTAATCCATCAATATTTTGTGGATATTAAAAATAATATGTTGAAACATGTCCAGCAAGGGTGAAATGACAATCAGCATGCATAAATGATGAGCGCTGGGTGTCGTGCCGTCTGGGCCATTACCGTGCGGGCTTCTATGAATAAGGACATTTCAGCTTATCGCTAGATATCACGAGAATAAAAACCGCCGATAAGATCACGCTTCGCACCACTCACTTCCGTTAATCGATATCGATAGAATGTTGTGGTCAGTCCGTTGACTCTACAATACTCTACATTAAAGATATATACAGTGACGTCAGCTCGTGATCCTTACGTTAATTTTTTCTATGGAGATTTTTAAAACGACACCGATCATAGAAATTATGTCTCATGAAAATACTATACATTTTTCAATTTTTTGTTAGTTGCTTAACGGGAATATTTTTTTTTTATTTATCCCGCCTCATATATTTTCACAGCATGAAAACTTGAAATAATTGATTGCACTCCTCTGTTTACCTCTTTGATAATTACATTGAATTGTTACGGGTATTTTTTAGAATAGAAGTCTCTACAATTATTTTTTTTAACATAACTCATATAAACAACTTAAAAAAAAATAGTCTCGAGTGAGAAAAAGTCCGTGTTCGATGTATGTATGTTTTAATGTACACAGTCGTATCGATAAATGTTCAGTGCTAGGGTGGGGTGTTGGAAGACAGGCGCTTATTAGTCATTATCTAGAGCGCGGTATCGCGACGACATATGGCGGCGGTGGACGCGGCGGTCATATCTGCGATGGCGCATGCGAGAGCACACCACGCCATCGCCTCGCTTCGGCTACGAAATTAAGTCTTTTTTATTTCTCTTTGTCGTCAGAAAGACAGTACATCTAACAGGTTATATATTTATCAATATATAACTTATTATTGGGGTAAAGTATGCGCCTATGACATGCTCTACCCATCACCCAGGGTTCGCTGGGAGATAATGCCATTAGGTATTAAGTACGCCCTTGTATCCCTTAGCTTAAGGTGCTGTAAAAGTTTAAATAAATAAATACATTCCTATGTTCCACTAGTAACGCTGGCTAAGGAATAGAGTGCGCAGTACACATGGGAGTGTACTACGGGTCTCTATATACATATTCGGGAATTACACGTGAGATGTCACCTGTTTTTTGGACGCCGAACAATTATACAGGTTATTAGGATGTTCTCACACGAATGCACCTGATGTTTGTTGCTTCCAAGTTTCTCGTTTGTAAGAGGCCGTTGCTATTGTTAGTTATTCGAAAATACTTCCCAGAATATTATTATCGAGTATTATATCGAGTATTATATTAGGAATGAATAAACAAATGAAAGCGTTGAAACCGATGACAGGGTATAAAATAGGTACTTGATTGAAATCGTTTTTTAGCATGATCATCATAATCATTTTATCTCAGTTTAGTGCTGAATATAGGTCAATCCTAAAGAGTGTCATGGTGCCTTGTCCTTGCTTGCCGCATTCAGCTTTTGCCTACAGCTTTTCACAGATCGTCATCCTACCTAGGTACTATACTAACTTTGCAGAGCCGCGGTTTCCACTGCATAACTCACCTACTTCGCCGGTTATCTGTTCTTCGGCAAATATGCCCAGCTTATTGCCACTTTAGCGAGCATACATTATCCAAAACTGGGCAGATATCAAGAAAGCGCTCATACAGTAACACGCAAAAGTTTGAATAGTTATATGTGAATTTATACAAATTCAGATTGTTTCGATCACCAGCCGGCGGGGGCTCATGAGCTGAAAGAGCTACAATATTGACCAGCAAAACACATGCAAACTTAGTGTGCAATTAGTATTCGTTTTGAAAAACTGCATGTTATTTATTTACGTTGAAACCGGTTACTGGCTGGTTACTAACTTAATGCTGGGCCCACACTCGACACACTTTCCCCAAGTGCAGAAGTAGAGCAGTTGTTAATTTATTTCTGTACTACCTTTTGTTCAAGGCGTCGCTCGCTCGCGATTCTTGTGCGGGTATTGTTACATAACGAACAAGGCGAAATGCTTTAGTACATACTCATGTTAATGTCATAATTTTTGTGCCGTAAAAATAACAAAGGAACGTCTAAGCCATTTTGATGCGTTAACGTTGAATAAGGCCGTAATTGAACGCGCGGGTTGATACAAGCATCGAGTAGCGAGAGAGAAAATCGTACTGAACGGGAATAACAGTTTTTCCTTACATGACGAAAATAATCAAATATGAACAGTCTAAATCTCCATTAGACTTATATTGACTGACCGGGTTGTCCTGACCTCACGTGTATCCTTTTCTTTTTACAACGATGATTTAGTCATGATTCTGGCTGAAAGAGCACGGAAATGTCTATAATTGGACCACACATGCTGAGAAAAAGCTTATTCACCATCGCTTTGAAGAGCCCCGGGCTATGTGTTTGTCAACATAGACGTTACTTCTTGGCCGTACGGATAAGAAACGTGGAAACATATAATTACCTTCGGTCAATCACAAAATCCAACACATTTATTTACACACACACACACACACACACACACACACACACACACACACACACACACACACACACACACGCACACACGCACGCACGCACGCA
>DWEJ01001557.1:0-12821 GCA_018245835.1 Mysoria sejanus stolli | reverse complement strand
ATAGGCTCACCACCTATTCCATAGTGGGACGTAAAAACGTGAGACGTGGGAGTGTCCTGCATTCCTCTGCCTACCTCGTCGGGGATTATAGGCGTGAAGATATAAAAAAAAAAAAAAAAAATATTACGGTATATAATTCAACTGTAATATTTTATTATGTTTGATCGCTTTTAGATCTAGTCTATGCGCAGTGGCTATTTAACATGAGTTGAAGGAAATTTTGTGCAATTATAAATATTGTTGACCTAGGTTATACCTACCTATTTAAATTCTATTAAACCTATTTAAATCCAAAAGTATTTATCGGGTATCCTAGCGGCCGACTATATTACTTTAACCGTTCTCATTATGTATTAAAACCCACATCAAAGTGAAGAAATACAAAAAAAAGTTGATAATGAGCATGAGGGAAACCATAATCATCAAAGTTATTATATATAAGTATGTTTATCCGAAATTTGAATACTGGCCATCGCCATCAGCTCGTCATCAGCTCAGTTCACTGTTGGAGATAAGCCTCCCAAAGTAGTACCAACACTCCCGGTCCTCGGCTTGCTGCATTCAGCTTCTGCCTGTAATTCTTCGAAGTAGGTCCGCTTGAGGGCCTCCTATATTAGGATCACCCAGCCACAAGTAATAGATATACTGACAATAATTTGGATATAAAAATTTAACTTCATTAAACTCCGATAACGACAATTTGGGTTATGCGGCCTTATCGAGATCTAAACTGTTATATTTTCAAAAACAGTAATTCAATTTACATTCGTTCGTACATTCATGTTTACGAGGATTAAGTATTTCTCCATCACTATAGTTGAGAATGTTCCAGCTGCCAACAAAAGAATTTTCGACTAGGCAAACCGGTATTTACCGGTTGGACAAGAACATAAAAAAAGTTTAACATAATATTAAGTAGTATTTTGTTCAATGCATAGTAAACACGTCTTTAATAACAATCTCTATTGGAATTTCCAAGCGGTGCCAAAAACTATCCAACATTTACGTATAAATGTACATTTTATTAGATAAAACATAAATACCTACTTATCAAAAGGTTAACGCCACTTATAAAATTCGTGTTTTGTTCAATATTTGCGCGTTGGTGACAGTCATAGAAAAACTTCTCGGACAGATATTATTTAAACACTTGAGTTAAATAAAAATAGATTATAATAAAAACCACTTAGGGTATATTCACATTATCGTTCAACCGTGAACAGTTCACGTTCTGGTCATGTTCAAGTATCTTCTTACATCATCCTGTCAAATACGTCAAATCGTTAATACGAAAATGCTACATGAAGTATTAATTTGTAAGTGAATATATAACTTGGGTTATATAAATACTTCATTAGGTATAAAACTTGTTGGATTAAAATCATTGTAACAGATCAAAATATTATATTTCAATCACCAATTCCCTGTGTGCTACGCATTATCCTGGGGGAGACCGGGTGCCATTGGAAAACTTTTTTGACATTTCACTATACTGGCTCTTATTATAATGTTTACTTTTCATAATCTTGACTATGCTATAGATATTACGATATTAGAGTATGTACTTATAGATATTAATAAAGGATAAGCAAAACGAACGACATAAAAATGAAATAACTGGGGTGCCTCAGTGTGATTCCTTCCATTGCTTTTCATCAGAGTATTTGATCTTAGCGTCACCTGACCGTAATAAGTTGAGGGTGTGAATTGACCCTTAAATTAATTTTGCTTCAGGTTACTAAAAAGTGTACTGAAATATCTTTGTCCAGCGGTCTGGTAATGTTATTTATGTTTCTTTTTGAGCCTTGAACAACACTTTCATTTTCGACAAAACATGTTACTCACTAACAATGTAAAACATATTATGTATTTCACACGTACTTATGTTGAAAGTAATATCTTAATTACATAACACATACTCGGAAAAGTTCTAGAAAACCGAAAAATCTCTAATCGGTAGGTACTTGCATATATATACATGAGTTCTTGCTAAGTACATATTTAAATGATTTTATCTTTTTCGTTTTTATCATAGGAAACTAAAACTGATTCTTGTTGCACAGGAGTTTCACGTAATACCTACACGTTTTTAAAGCAAATTTTTACCGATTTTTAATGATAGTTTTATTGGACTTAAACCTAAAACATTATTTAAAAAAACATAACATGACTTAAAAGGCTATTTTTATTACATTAAAACCTAAGTCTTAGTTTTCAGTTCTTGCATCTTAGAAACAGCCTTGGATCAATTTGGATCGAATTGCATTAAAACATCAAAGAATTAATATTTAATTTACAAAGCGGGTCAAGCGGGCTTATATTTTTATCGCATAATTGACAGGCTGTCAGTAACAGCATGGAACTGAACCGACGCTAACAGCAGTGGAAAGTGTCGTGTATCGGATGTTAGCAAGATCGGTCATCGTTAGGCGGCCCGCACACTTTCTACGCCAGTACAGACTCATCTAATGGTGTTTATACACGTGCTTCAGCGAAATATTTTAAAGGAAATAAACAGTTCATTCTTCATTGTGTTTAATATACGGAAAATAATCGAGCACATTTATGAACTAACAGAAAAATAATAAAAATAGCATAAAATTAAATAGCATAAAACGGAATAGAATAAATGCTATTCCGTTTTATGCTATTTAATTTCCGAAAAAAGAAAACAAACTCAACTCAATTATACCTTTTTCTGTAAAATATCAAATATTGTAAACCAAAACCGGCGCTCAAATGCGCTTAGTATACTTATTTAAAAACTAAATCCAAATATTATGTAATTTACTAGTTTCTTTAATAGAAGTGATGCGTAGCTTGACCAAATCTATGTTAGCATTGACCTGCTGTGGTCCAGCTATGGCCGCGGCCCACGTGTGATGCGTGTATTACTATGAATGTCTTATTATACATACATAGATGACACTAAGTCGTACGTTTTAGAAGTTAACACGTCTTGACGACTTATATTTATACGTAAAAGAAAATATTGAATTATAATAATATTTTGGCAATATATACCTATGTATTTTGGCAATAGGCTCACCATCTATTCCATAGTGGGACGTAAACGTATGTAATTGGTGAAACGTGAGTGTACTGCGATCCTGCATTCCTGTTCTGCATTCCTCTGCCTACCTCTTCGGGATAACAGGCGTGATGTAACATTTTTATGTTTGTAAACTATGTATTTATTACATAATTTCTATTATACAGTTTTCTCTTAGGTTATAAATATACATATATAGGTATACATATATGAGATTTTAGATAACCGTCTCGATAACTACATAGATTTCTTCCAAAAGGATGGTGGCATAATTGTATATTTTTTGTATCTTCCCATATATGTAAATGTTGCAATAAAATCTATAAATATTTGTTATAGTTTCGATACCTCTAGCTCGGCCAATGTCACCTTATACCAAACGAATGTCTCTATTTAAAAATAGTTACTTACCTATCGCAATACCATTTTCAAGTATCTGATAACATTAGGTCACATAATAGTTCCAAAATAACATGGCCTGAATTAGCTATTTTTACAAAAAAACTTGTTTGATTTTTATTTTGCGAATTTTAAATGAGGATCAAATACTGCGTTTGTTTCAATTAAATAAATATGATAAATTTATATATACTTAAAAAATATATAATTACATTCGAATTTGGACGTTATTGACGTTCATATGTCACAGATTAGTTATATACAGAGGTAAATATTCTCTTATACTTTTATTGAGATAAATCTTTACTCTATGGCTGTAAAACCACATTATCTGTATGACAAATATACAATTATTATTGGCATCCTTTATATAAACTGTAACCACTACAAACTACAAAAGAATTAAGTGCAGTATTCTCGTTCAGTCTTCGTTCGTTCTCCTCAGCTTTTAACAACGCGCTAATACGTGTAATAGATTATTATCATATTCATCATTCTCATATACGTCAATTACTCACAAATGTCGGGCAGGTCGCAGTCGCAGACTACGTGTTGCCAATAGCCTTAATAATCTCTCGTGTCAGTAATTACGTTATTGCATTAGCTTTCTTACATTGCTTCATTGAAACACGACACTTACTCATAGATAGTCATTTCGTTGTACATATATTAATTTGTTATACTTGTTTTGTGATAATTTTTATTATAATGATACATTAATCAATCAGTAATTAATTTAATTTTGCATTAATCAATTAGTCATTAGTGGGTCTTATATTAAACCATTAAACTTTTAGCTATTTTGCCTAATAATAATAATATAAATCCGTTTTACTGTTTTTTTCTGTTCATTGTGATGATTCGTAATGAGAATTTAGTATTGAATCGCATTTTTATACACAGCAGATCGTGATGGTATCGTTCGTTCACTCATATAATCATTGCACTGACGAATGAATGAATGACATGACTCGTTAACATTATCAGTACAAGCGTACAATAATTGTGAATGTATAAAAAACGCATAACATAATTATTTAAAACGGAAATAAAGTTTTTTATTCGATTTGGACATATACAGAAAATGACTATACATTATAATGTTGATGGATGCAGGTGCTGGCGGTAATGGATACTCAATTATCTTGGCCAAATAGGTCACATACTGGTTAATGGTGGAGGCTTTATGCTCCAAAACAGAGTTATAGAGATAGGGATATTTGAAACTCAATTCTCTCTGCTTATCCCATAAGAGACCAGGTCTGACAATATTATAATAATCCTTCTAATATTATAAATGCGAAAGTTTGTATGTTTGTTTATTTGTTTGTTTGTTTGTTACTCTTTCACGTAAAAACTGGTGATCCGATTTCCATGAAATTTGGCACACATATAAAGGGTAACTTGGATTAACACATAGGATAGTTTTTATCCCGAAAAAATGTTCCTGTGAGTTGTTGTTAGTGAAGTGAAATGTTGTTAGTGAAGCAACATATAGGCTACTTTTGATCTTAGAATTCCCACGAGGTGGGTATTTACACGGGGAAAACTTTGTGACTATACTGATTTAAATGCGGGCGAAGCCGCGGGCATCAGCTAGTACGTAATAAATATTGTACGAAAATTAGTAGAAGTAGTGTTCATATGACTATTATTACTTACTTATAAGTATACTTTTGTACGAAAGTGGCAATACTCAACACTAAATTTAGATATACGAGTAAGCTGTATCTATAAAATTCTAAATGATAAAACTCATTCTAAAACACCATTCCATAAATAGAGACATGTGAAATAAAAATAATTAAAACGTGATTTAAAAAGTACCATTTTAAATAATTTACGAGTATCGCTTCGAGATTATAAAGTTATTAATACATATTAATATGTATTACATACTTACCAAACTAGTAAAATGATAATTTTAATACATGGAAAACTTTGTCCGTCTTAATATTCTTAATATAAATTATGATCGTTTCACATATAAAAATAATTTATTTATGTACACGTTATAAAGAATCAAGCAATCTATTGGTCTTCATTAGTTTAGTTACAAGGAAACTTTTTCTTGAAATGCTCAGACTTTATAAGTTAATTTAAGAATCATTTAGGTAGGTGTTCATTTAAAATAATATTTCTCCTATGATGGAATCATTACAAAAAAATATATTTTTCTCGAATTCAAATTCAATTTGTAATAGGTTCCTGTTTAAAGTTAAATGTTAGATATAATAATGACATATATTTATGTGCCTTGCAGCGGTGAACGGGAGTTTATGAACAAAGACGTCAGTTGCCCGAACAACCAAAAATTTTGGGAAAAACATCCGCGAGTTCAACCGGTACATCATTTAATTATGTATACTGAAAGACACTCAACAAACGTTTAATGGAAAGATTTTCTAAAAAAAAAAAATACGTAAAAATGTAACAGGGCAGTAACTCAGTACCAACCACCTCATGCGTTGAATGGTCTAATAAAAAGTACAATATAAGTACGTAGTTATATTAAATTACTTAATATATATTATTAGAGTTTATATTCTTGCCTCGTTCATCAGACTGGTTGCAGACGTAATACTGTTCGAGAGATCTTGGGATCGATCACGAGCTCGGATACCTAATATTGGATTTTTTGTAACTAGAATGTCGGAGTATGGACTTGTGGCCGGTGTGTGGCAAACGTGGGAGTGCACTTCACTCTGCCTACCTCTTCAGGGACATGAAGCACAATGCTCCTTTTTTTTTTAAATATTTTTATTCCGCTAACTGGCCAGTACCCAGCCTGTTAGCGCCAAAATTAAAAGTTATCAAATATGTTTATTAGCGCAGTATTTAAGCGACTGCCGTACGCCAATCATTAACTGGTTGCCAGTGAAATCACATTCCCAGTTGTGTCACTAAAAGTAAAAGTGGTGGCACCACTGCCGAACGGTCCGAAGCATTTTATAATATGACGTATATATGTATAACAGTAGAACTTGTAGGGTTGCCAGCTTAGCCAATGTTTAGTTACAATATATTAGTCATATCTTATTCTTTAATTGATCGTGTCGGGTCGTTAAATTCTTTAGTGCTTTTTTTTGTGTAATGGTTTACTTTTTTTGCAATCATTTAACCTTATATAGGTACATACGTTAATTATATAACTAGTTGTTTTTGTATAATGACGTTATAATCATAGAAATATTACAATAATAAATGTTACAATCATAGGATTAGAAATTAAATATGAATAATAAAAAGTAGAGTTATTTAATTATTAAAAAAGCAATGATTAAAAAAGCTTTTTTCTAATATGTCCAACGCCTAAAAGATTGAATGATTAAAATCAACTATTTCAGTTAATCTTAACTAATTTAACGATTAATAACCCAACAGACCATATTATTCCATGCAATATCGATATAATACGAATAATTAATGAATTCATGATTAGCACGATAACTTGGCACATAAAAGTAATAAAACGCGTAACAAATATAAAATATGTAAATATATATACAAAAATGAATTACGTTACTTTTGCACATCATTTATAATATTGAATTTTATTCAAACCGCAATCAGCGTCCGTTTATAAAGAAAGTGAAAACGTAGAAAAAGCACATGATCTTAACAAGAGGTGTATATGTAACAAATATTCCTTTCTACCCAGCCCTTAAGCGAACTGGAAAAATGACATAATAATAACAGTTTAATCATAAACAATTTTAATTTTTTTTTGGATTGGAATTTTTGCCACCCCTAGCGGATTATTTATATAAGTGTATGGAATCTCGAATGAGTGCAAAATATTCACCTGTTGATTACCTTGATAGTGTTGGATATTTCAACCATGACTGACTAATTAGTGATATTAGGGTTATGTCAATCAGGTTTCAGTTTAACTAGGTTTTACAATTGTTACGAAATACTTTCGTCTGTGTACCAGATTTGTGAAATGAGTTTCCGTTGAAACCGTTCGCTTTGTGTTTTATTCTTGTGACCTTAACACCGAATATCACAACCAAAAAGTACATTAAATAATTATTATTTACAAATATTTGTATCAAAATTTTTTCACCTGTAAACATTTTGGTTATACTTTCCTCATTAATTGCATTGACTTTTTCATTATTAGTTGACTCCTACTAGCCCGCAGCTACCGGTTTTCTAGGAGCCGGGATCTTTGATTTAATGTAATTAATGTAAGTATCGTTATTATAACGTAATTTACAAAATATATCCATTAAAATATTAATTCGTTTTATTATAGCCATTGTCAATAACCTCCGCCTGTCTCAGTCCACTGCTGGGAATCGTACTATTACAAGGGCCATCGCACTCTGTCCTAGGTAGCCGTAGCGAGCTGTTCTTTGCCGAATATATCATCACTTAAATGGATTTGTTTCGTTTCATATATCTCCTGTTTCTGCCTCGTTGGTCGTGTTGGTGCCAAGCGCGACTGCCGATCGAGAAGTCCTATGTTCAAAATCCGGGTTGGACGCTGTTGGATTGGACTATATTACATGTTCTAGTAACGGCTTTAGACGTATGACAATAGACTCATTATCTATATCGTAGTGGGATGAAAACATAATTGGAGAAACGTGGGAGTAGGTATACTACACTCCACTGTCAACCACATCGGAGACAACATGCGTGATGTTACGTATATTTTGGTTCATACATCTAGTTAATTTTACCTAAAATTTTAAACAAGAACACACGTTGGAGCCTTCATTATTCCTTAACGAAAGACTCCTGTGCGCTTTTGCTTTAATAAATAAAATTGTGACAGCCCTGAAAATTGTCCTAGTTATTTCTACAATCAATGTTCTAACATTAAATACAGTGCGACGGGTGAAAACGGTCAAAAATTTGCGGTCACACATGTCAAATCTGACCGTGTCCCGCAGACTTGATTATCATAATACACACAATTGGTAAAATATAAATATTATCACTTGTCTAATGTCGTTATGTGTTAGTTTCCAGGGTGATAAATTACTAGTTGGGATTTTGCTATTGGGCTATGGTAATCAGACAGCTCATAAACTATAATGTATATACAGTTATAATGACTTTCCTTTATAGATAATTTTATACCCAGACAAAGATTATTACGTACAAAAACTTGTCTCGCGTGAGAAATGAAGATCAAAATCTAAGTACTTAACAATTATAATACCTATGAGAAAAATTTAATTTTAGATAGTAGGTATCAAAAGGCAACAAAAATAATGTAACATCTAAATAATAAACAACAGTTGAGTGATTTTAATTTTATTCTGGCTTTTTAATAGTAATTTCATTATAAATTAATTTTTTAATTAATTTATGTAAGAGAGTGATGAACGTGGAAAAGGCGCGAGATCTGTAAGTAGAGCACTGCCACTTTGCACTCATTGCCTACCCCATGAAGGTCCTGGCGTGATGTTATGTATGTATTTGTCCTACGTTGTTCTTAAAAAAGGTTATACTTAATGCTTATTGGCTGTATTGCCAGTCAACACAGGCTCCGAAATTGGGGTGAGTCTATGAATGAAAGTTGACGCACATCCGATATACGTATAATGGTAGAGAAGAGATATGTGGTACCCGTCGCATCCTGCCTAATTCGTAAGGCGGGAAAATTGATAGTAATATAGTTAAGAGTAATAATTTTTGATAGGTACATATATACAATCGTACGGCATGTAACAAACATAATATTTTTATCTGCGTATAAATATCAATTTTTTTTAATTTTTATGTAAGTACGTCCTGTAACCCAACAATATTCAATACTTATTTAATACTCAGTGCACGTACAACGTGTCATAATCAACTTTTACACGATATCCGGTCCAATTTGTAACAAAAGACTTTTAAAATTTTTAAACTGTTACAGTAAAATGCTCATATAAAATTTAAAAGTGTTGCATCATCATACAATACGGATTTTCACTTTTTAAAAGATGCGTAACGTTATTATCATTATGTATAATTTTATTAATGAAACCTTTTCGTTTTTTTGTAAATTTGAATATCGAATTTCAAACTTTGACATGGCTAGTACTAGCGATAGTTACAGGTGGGTTCTTACGAATCGCATCTAAATAAATTATATATTAAAGTGCCCTATAATTTTTGTTTGATATTATCGTGATATATTATAGTCAAGCTAGGCTTCTAGAGAACTTCGCAGAAAGCTTTGAGTACCGAATATTTTTATACTTATAGATTTAACGTGCTCCTTTACATGTATCATTCTCTTCATACGAGTACATGCAAAACTGTTTCGGATACTTCTTTTATATTGTTGTAAGACTAATGTAAAGTCTAATATAAAATGTTCAATTGAAAGTCCAATATTAAGTCATATGAATGTAGGTTGATGACAGTAAAGGTAGTTTAAGACAGTCCTTGATAAATAACAGTTAAAGTTGAATCGATTAACATTATATGGCAGATGCAACTTCCAATCAGTACCGTCTCTTAAGTAGGTACTGGAACTAAAGATAGAGGTGAATGGACACTACAAATAGGTTTTAATGTTCTAAAATTTGCTTGTTATATGCGATAAAAATTAATTTCGTCTTGATTTTTTAAGCATATTTAATGGAATTAAAAAAAATGTACGTATTACATTTTTAATTTCCAAATCACTGGATTCCTACCTTACTAATTGATCGTTTCAACTTAAATTTTATTAGTAGCCTTGAAAATTACGATAATATATCTAATTAGGATGTGTAATATATCTTTTTAAGATATGAAGTAAAGTTTTGTATTTATTTTAATCAGTTTAATGTTCTAATATGAATAATGTTATTTTGAAAAATACTCACCGAGGTCTCGACCATTATTTGAATTTTTTTGCGCACTGGCAAGCAACACGAGCGATATCAAAATAACACTTGGTATTTTATTAAACAAAAATGGCTTCATATTAAATGATTTTACTTTAGATAAACACAAAATAAAATTATAAAATGCTATCAGAATTGACCCGTAACCAATATACGCAAACAAATGGGCGGGAAAAGAATTTAATCAGTTTTGGAATTTAGAATATCGATTTCATTTTCGCGCGGGCGTAGAGTAACCGCGGCCGAGGTGCGCGTGCGGCGCTGCCTTTGAAATGTGGTTACTGAGGTGAGTCTGCGCTTGCGCAGGTGCGTAGATCAGTGGAGAAAGAACACGATGCTCCTCATGCTGACCCACTGTTTACTTGCTATATATAAAGCGGTATTATTATTCGTGTGCTTCTTCAATTTAAACGAAACTAAACAACCGCAAGCGCTTAACGAATAAAAGGAAATACATACTTGGTTTAATTCTGATGACAAAAACGCTTTTACCCTTATCATCATCGACCTACCACGGTTAGACATTTAAATTATTTCTAAAAAATATAGCATTTTTATTAAAACATGAAATAATGGTGTTAACAGTGCAAACAGTGATATAAAATAGTATTGGCTGTAAGGGTTATAAACAAAAAAAAGATAAGGATTCGCTTATACGAGTATGATATTATCGTGAACTTTGTCAACCTCGTAGTGATCGTGTGTTGTTATTGGGTTTTCAAAACTTTTACAAATGTCCAAGTACTATAGTAAATAACTACTTGGTGGAGCACACATCTTATTATTTATATTACTGGCTCATTCTACAAGTTTTCTTTTTCATTTTTTTTCGAGTAAAGGTCGGTCGATGATTCCTTAACCGGTAGATACACATAACGTTTTCCGATTCGTGTAACTTACTAGTATTTTCTTATACGTGTAATGTGTTCGTCTTTTTCCTACATTTCCTTGTTAAGTTGTGAGTATGTAATATATTGAATTCTGTCCACGTACATGCCGATTAGTGGTACTCGTAGTTATTTTCATAGGATAACTTTAAAAAAATATTTTATTTTATACCAGCGCCATGTGTAACAATTTATAGAATCATTCTCTTTTTTTAAAATAATATATTTCCAATAATTTATGAACAATTTGTTAAGAACGCAAAACTATATAGGTAATATGCCATTTAACGTCAATCTCGTTAAAATAATAATCTTTAATATATCTGTTGTTGTAAAAAATTCCAATTTTATGTTTTAAGTCTGTAGCTGTCTTGATCATATTATTAATATAATATATAGTAAAAATAGAGCATATATTTCTAGTCAAGGGTCATGTGAATAACGAATGACAAAACTATATAGGTAAATATAGCGTCGTAAAGCGTATCGATTTAAAGCTCAAATAGGTATTTAAACTCCTATCAAGCTCTCCTTACCTGCTATTTACGTGCAGTTCAGTATAGGTACCTAATAATTAAAATCTTCTTTATATAACTAAGGTCGGAATTATTTAAAAAAAAAATCGTTAAATATATTAACGATTATATACAAACTGCAATTTCGTATGCTTCCTGTAAAAATGTTATTGTTGTAAAAAATGTAATTTAATATTGTAAAAAAAATGGTCTCTAAGGCGTGTGAAGTCTGCCAACCCGCACTTGGCCAGCGTGGCAGACTATGACCTTAACCCTCCCATTCTGAGAGGAGACCCATGTTCCAGCAGTGGAACGACAACGAGTCGATATGGTATCGTATTGTAAAAAAGTCATAATATAACTTTAGGGTTTTTCCAGTGGCATCAGGATTCTATAAAATTTAAACTATCTGCGGTGACTCAAACTGTGGCCAGCTGCTATAATTCATACATCGGTGCGATCTTGCCAAGTGTAACACAGCAAGGGAGATTCTAAATTCAAAAAATTGCAAAGGAGATTCTTAATTGAAACAGCACAGGAGTTTCTAAATTCAAATGTACCCACTTATTTTTCTGCATACGTTACGAAATATTTCGTTTTGTTGTTAATTGGTATTAACGACAATTTTTTTTAGACGGAAGGTGTTCTGTCCTGAAGAAAAATTACAAACTATAAGGTTGGGAGAACAGTTTTAATCTTTAAAGACTACAATCTGTAGACTTTTACCAGATATAAACGTTATAATGTTACGTTAACCACCCATTATGAATCGCGGGTGAGCCTATTGACATAGACACACAGTCTCGCTTGTTGTTTTTTGTTTTATTACTACGGGCTTGTATTTGCCTACGATTTCACCTGAGGATCAGTGAGGTGCAGTCTGTGATGTGGCGTGCTTGTTTAGAAAGTGTCTATTCAATCTTGTTTAGAACAATTTCAAGTAGTATTATATATACGTGTGCGGAAAAATGTAACGTAATGTAACTTCACGCCTGTAATCCCCGAAGAGATAGACAGAGGAATGCAGAATACTCCCCCGTTTCACGAATTAGGTTTACGTCCCACTATGGAATAGGTGGTGAGCCTATTGCCATGCATCGGGCACATATCCAGACTCCGAATCACTACT
>DWEJ01001556.1:0-12826 GCA_018245835.1 Mysoria sejanus stolli | reverse complement strand
GCCTAACAAGGACATTTTAGATGAAGTTTATTTTTTATAACTTGTTTTTATTTATTTATTTTTAATATTTGTAAAGTTACTGTTAGTAATTTATAATTGAAATATAATAAACGTACTATTTAAATATAAAAAGAGTTATGATAATTATCATAATGAAGTTTTCTTAATTATATCACTCTTATCAGATCACTCTTATCAACTATCAGATGTCGCGGTACAATTGTGCTAAATTTAGAAATCCTGAAATTCAATACTGCCACCAACAGTATTGCTACAAAGGAGAATCGGACATAGTCAGCTCCAGCACCGACGCCCCAGTGATTTACATAAGCCAATATGCGCAAGATTGAATGCCCCACACATTTGTTATGCACCGAGACCGGTATAAATTTGTCCCGCTATCCCGGTTCTCTATACAATTTTATGGACACAATGATCCATAACCGTATTGACAAATAAGAATATGTAATAATAATAGTTCTCGTTGATTGATCATTAATTAACGTAACATTAGTACAAATCTGTATATACACGTAAGAAGTACATCTAGTCTGCGAGGGTAAAAAAATTTGGCACTCGGTATTATCTGCCTATCTCGTAAGGGAGCAGGCGTGACGATGTAAAAATAATAAAATAAATTTTTAATCAATTCGTATTTTTTTAACTTTAAACTTTCAAAATAAAGATGAAACAAATATCAAGAAAATAAAATTTCAGCTTCCCAATAAGCTAAAATAATCATATTTGATACAAAAACATTTAACATTCAAATAGAATAAAATTAGGTACAGATTTATAATCATCCGGTTAATCCTCATGTACAAGTTTAATGCCTAAATTTTATATGCCACTTTCGCATTTGTCATAAGCCTTTTTTGTTTGGCTTAAAATAAAAATACGAGTATAAAATGACTTGAAGCGGATCTACAAAAAACATTCCATATTCATTTAACAACGCACGGGCGTTTATGATTTAAGCCTAAATTTTTTATAATAATAATATTTTCAGACAAACACATCCAACAACCTAATTTTGAACTACACAGATCCTGTGCTGTGGTAACCAGTAAACTAATAAATATATTCATTAACTACGCCGTAGTGTAATACACCGTAGAGTAGTTAACCGTTGCGTACTACGCCGTAGAGTATTCCGCGGTACAATACTACGCCGTAGAGTACTCCGTCGTAGAATACTACGCCGTAGACTATAACTAGAAAGACTGCAGCATAGGTACGTAGATGCCACTACTAGAAATTAACACTAGAATGTTAAACATATTCAATGGTATACGACCCGGGATTTGAACCCAATGACTCAATCAGCAATCGCCCTAGCAACCACTCGACCAACAAGCTAGTTTATTCGACTTATATTAATCTCGTGTCTTTTAGTTTCCTTGTCAATGTCTCTCTATGATTAACACAAGTCAATATTCCCAATAACACACCCCTTACATATTTGTTATGTTACCAACACAGGTACGCTTATCGCCATTTATTTATGTTACAGGCTCACAGATTACTGAGAACAGTCCCCAACCTGTTTATCTGTTTATCAAATACGTATATAATTGTGTACTTACGATAAAAAATTGCATAAATTTTATATGTTTTGTACTTTCGTATAACAAAATTATTAATTTCAAATAAATATTTTAACATTTAATTATGTTTAGGATGTTTTTGATATGTTATAATTATAGTATATTATAGTAGTAGTATAGTGGTAGTTATAATTATAGTATATTATAGTATAATTATAGTAGATTAATAAACCAGGAGCGGATACAAAATCTGGTCTAAATGCTTGCTAACATTATTATTAGTCAAATCACAGACATAGATGCATTTAATTATTAATCCATACATTATACAGATTTATACACAGGGTAGAGATATTTGTGCTCGGTGCTCTTCGCCTATCACCTGTGAGACCTGATGATATAATAAGACTTTATTCATTAATTTAATTATTAAATTATCATTATTACTATATGTACATTACATAATAACACACCTTTATTAAATGTGAGAGTATTCAATATTAAATATTATCAATTAATACAAATTTTGAGCACATTATTTGCAATAAAAGCAAGCATCGCGAATTCCAATATTTTTGTATTGTGCACGTGTTCCATGTCAAGTTTAAATGTTCCTTAAAAACATTGATACACATTTTAACCTTTTATTTTCTTGTTTCAGGTAACACCCCAGCTTAACTTACGAGTACATGCGAGTTTGATAGGAAGCATCAATTTAATGTAATTATTTTAATATTTGTAAGTGTACTCGTAAATTGTATGAGAACGATGATAAAATGTAACCCTTGACTCTAAACCCTTGACTTTTTTTAAGGTTATAATACTGTTAAATACAATACAATAAAATATCACGCTGTAGTATATATGCAACGTAATACATTTAAATATAACACTTCCCATTAAATAAGTTAAAATAACATTGACAGTGTCGCATACTGACCATTACCCATGTACTCCGCTCTCATCCCCCAAGCCCTGGGGCTGCTCGCTGAACCTCAATAACTTATTCTGAATCCGCCCTCGCAAGGGACATATCTGACACATAAAAATCAATGATATCAACGAATATTCTTAATTAAATTTTTCGTATAGCAATTCTGAGATTTTGGGGCGTAACTCAATAAACTTAATTTTGAGAAAATCAATTCATGATTTCTCTAGAGACTTGGTTATTTATTAAAGCGCTCGCGAGCCAGCTGTACCGCGTTACTATTAATTGCTTAATTTAATAGAAAAGTTAAGTAAACCTTTATTACATACGTCGGAGATATTAAATGAAAACAGTTATAACCTAGCGGTAGGTTCGGGGCACCGATCTTAGCAAAAACGTACACACGATGATCCAACTTGATCAACCAGTCGTTTCCTGAATGACCGTTCACCACGACATTTTTACCATGCTTTTTTAAGATTGCGCCTGGATCCCACTCGAGGCAGTGCTCTGCTCTGATTGGTGGTTACAGACTAGCAATATTCGTGACCTTTTATTGAATTAGCAAATTCCTCAACTTATAAAAATAATTAACAAATCAAATAAAATAAATTTAAGAATTTGCAAAACTAATTAGATGATAAAAAATAATGTTGACATTGTAACAATTTATGATAAGCAACAATCAACCCAACACAGCTTCCTTCCTCCGACATATATACTATAGATATGCCAAACAGTTGACCGGATGGGAAAGAGCCATAGGGGCTTAAGTCCAGCAGTGAACTGAAACTAATGACAATAATTACAATAAAGTAAGTCATATCCGCCGCGACCTTGCTGCAATCAGCGAGAGAAAAAGGACCTTATGAAGAAGGAAAATATAGAAAAATCTAGATAATTAGATTTAATGTATTACCAGTAAAGTATTACTCTTAGATTTATTGTATTACCATATTGTTTGTTTCACAAATAAAAATAAATAAATATTGACTGCTGCTCGTATCAAAAGCGACTTATGCTGCGATCTATAGGGGTCTATACCAATAGTAATCACGTGAAAGGTTTGTTCTAAGCTTTACGTATAAAAAAAATTAAACACTCAATAGACTCACTAACTCATTCATCATTTTAATTAGTTTACAGGCATGGTGCTACAGTTCACGTGTGCGAATCTTTTTTTTTTCTTTTTCTTTTTTTTGCACTGTCATAAAAAATATCGATAAATATCGAATCCGTGGAGAACATAAAAGATTCTTAATGTGTTGGAGCAGGTTTCCTCATTATGATTTCCCTGACTGTTATAGGAAGAAATCTTTAAAATGCACTCAATAAAATAAAAAAACCGATTGTGTTCCAGAATGTGAACCCAGCACACCTGGCGTTTACACTTTATTATTTGAAAATTGAACAAAACTGCTTCGTTCGGAAAGTATTTACGGGGTTGTTAAAACATAAACTACCCAATAATTCCTGGTATGCCGGGCGTAACAGCAGCTCGACCCTCTATAACTCACGGTTACATCCCCTGTCGGATACGTTATACGTTTATTCAAACGCACAAAGCTTAATAAAAAAAACAGATTCAAATTTGTTGTTATGATGGGTTGTAATACTTTTGTTTAAGAGTTCACGTGTTAGAAGGCTTTGTAAATGTAATGTAAAAACATTACAAGTACCCGTATTATGTAGTTGTTTATACATAATGTGTATAGTATAATAATTGTGATAATATTTTTTTAATAAAAATATACGTTATAATTATATGTAATACAATGATATACAATGCAATGAAATAAAATATAATGAAATACAATACAATGAATACAATACAAAAAACCACACTGTGTGGCAGCCACGTGGACAGGAGCCCAATATATTGGCGGCATTACACGGTTGTGTAGATAAGCTTATTTGTTGGTCGAGGTACGCTCCCGAGCATTGAATCTACGACACCATTGTCAAATGAACGGGATAGACATACACACGATATAAGAGCGAGAAGAGGAGAGAGAATATTTTATCGTTACAGATTAAGATTGTAGAGTATTTATTCGATATTTGTATTTATGGTGCATTAAACTCTTAAAGACATGATCTCGCCAGAATCACTAGTGTCATATTGATAATGGACAAACTAAATACGTGATAATATTTTATCATGTATTTAGTTTGTTCAATTGCGCGTTTAGTACCAATCAAATCACTAGGCTACCACTGCCTATACTAGGCTACCACTGCCTATGGTCATTTACCGTGCACAAATTCTAATACCTAGCCGCTACTAGAAATATTAACTAGTAATTTCATTCGGAAAAATCCTACAGTACCTAGTCCCGATTTGAACTCGGTGCATATCGATTGGCAACCGCACTTGGAACTAATCGAAAAACGAGGCAGACAGTGTCAATATATAATACCAAATGTTTGATAATAATAAAATATGAATAGACAATATTATTATTATTTTTTGTTATCCCCGGTTTTGACTCCCGATGCTACCAGCGGTCGTATTTTAACAGAAATGTATTATACATACGTAAAAAATTATTGTTGACCCAAATTCCATACCCAGTGTCCCTGGAGTCACATTGCAATCGTGACCTCCATATGTTATAGTAACATCCTTTATCGGGCTTGTATACGGTATATACGGTCTACAGACCCGTCTGTAGACCGTGTGTCGGGTTGAAACAATGTACAGGGATTTTTAACCCCCGATAAACGAATTAACGTGTTATTTGTCCTTTTATAATATTTAAATGTTTAATTGATTTAAATATTGCCTCGTTGGTCTTGTTGACTGCAAATGCAACTGCCGTTTGGGAGTTCCCGAGTTCGATTCCCGGGTAGGACACTACAAAAATTTTCTAATTTAGATTTTCAAGTATTGGTTCGTAGTCTGGATATGTGCCCGGTGTATGGCAAAAGGCTCACCACCTATGCCATAGTGGGACATAACTAGTGAAACGTGAGAATGTTCTGCGTTCCTCTGCCTACCTCTTTGGGGATTACAGCCGTGAAGTTAAGTTACGTAAATATTTAAATTTGGTGTAATAGCTGTCTGTATACTTCGCTCGAAAATAGCAGTTTTGTCTGATTAAAATCCCTGTGTGATTAAATACAAGGGTTAAAACATCTATCATCTGCAGTATTTTAATTGATTTATTCATTATGTAACTCCTTAAACTACGAAGTAAAAAACTAACTTAATTTCATTCTTTCATTCTTTCTTATACTTAATTTCATTCTTTCCTAGCAAACACTAGAATTCCAATTTTTCATAGCATTCATAGGCGGATTTGCACAAAAGTTGATGAGTTATCACGACAAGTTACCAGTACGCCAAAAACATCCTTATTATTACAGTATTAAACGTGAGTTTGCTGAAAAAAATTTTATATAAAGATTATGTCTCTATTTTTAACAACTGGCATTTTGTGTTCACGTACACGCGTCTCGCTTCTAGATAGCGCTTTATAAAAGTAAGTTTATTTTACGAGGGTACTAGGCTTCAATAGGGACTTGAGGTATGTATTACTAGGGGTCTGTTTAGAATAATAAACACAGCGAAGGTTGCTATTGACTGCTTTCAGTCTGATTCACGGAAAGGCTTACAAAAAATTATATTTATAGATTCATCTGATACATTGTCATCGACCCGAACTTTAGGCAACTAGTTATCACAGCGGAACAGTCATTATAAAATTGACTTACAAAATACGCAACCCAATATTGCGGTGTAAGAAAAATCACTCGCAATACCCAACACCTCGAAACGTTTAAGTTCAGACAAGCAATATAACTTAAGCCATAACTTATTTAAAAATGAAAGCGCTTTCAACACCCGTATAAGCTGAAAGAGTTTCGAAAGAAAAGTAATAAGAAACAGTGAAAAGAAAGGTAAAGTGAGTTAATTTGTGAGTATGACTCGGTTCATTTCTTTCAAAAGAAGAGGTTTTAGCGGAACTTTTAATTGACGTTTTTATTGCGGGCATTAATTAAGCGGCCGGTGAGTCAACTCATTGAACGTGAAGCGCTGTAGCGCTGGAACGATAGTCGTATTACGCTACGCGCGAAGTGCTACAACACAGATCATTCCGTCCTTGGCGAGGTGACCGCACGTTTTTATCGTGTAGACCACGTATATTTTCATTATAAAACTATAAAAAAAAATTTAAAATTGCCAGGGGACTATCAAAAACTTTCTAGAAATTAAGTGACCATCCCCTCGTAGTCCTTGTGAAAGATTTTAAATAATATAGGCATATTGTCGAGTAATATTTAAACCTTTGAAGGGTTTTGATAAACGAGAATCAAGTGAGGTAAAATGACTATGGCTTTGTAATATGCTAGATGTCTTAAATACTATTAATGATACGAATCATATTTATTTACAGAAATACAATACACACTTTCCAAATCTGTTTACATCCACTATTTAACTATATATATTTTTTTGTTATTTTCTCAAGCCTTTAATGGTTATTATTTCACATCTGTAACAATTATTATTTCAGGTCTGCAATGGTTATTATTTTAAGCCCGTAATGGTAATTGTTACATGCCTTTCATTATTATTATTACTTCACCCTTATAATGCTTACGATCTCGTTTAAATAGAAATCGAGCAAGGTAGCGTCATTATGCTGTTGTTATATTATTCTCAGCCGCCGATTATTGCTACCATTTAAGTAATTGTATCACTGTAGGTACTTAAAGCCTTTCAATTTGTAAATAATAATACAAAAGGTGCCAAAGTTTTCTAATCGAAATCGTTCGGAGATAGATATAATAACGCCTAGAATGGTCATGTTTACTCGATATAAGATTACATTGGATTGGATTGGATTTAAGTTTCATTCCAAAACTTTTTACAAATATTATATGACTTCTATCTGTCTTAACTATTTATGTATGTTGTACGAAAATGTAGTTAAGCAGTCCTTTATTAATAAATTCAATAGGCGTTACTAAATTTTAAAACGACCTTTTCTAAGATTTAACATATGGTCCTAAATTCTTATTTTCAAATTAAAAAAAAATAGAAGTATTCAAAAAGTGTAACTCCATCAACGCTTACTTGTAGCATAAAGTTTAAATTAAATATAGCTGGAATAATAATGACCATTGATTTTCAAATGAAACTCATAGAGCCGTCTCTAAAAATCAAACCGACATGCTATGACACATGTACGTGGAAAAGAAACTCAATCAAACCGACTTGCTATGACACATGTACGTAGAAAATGTACGTGGTAAAGAACGTAAAAAGTGAAAAAGGTATATAATTATAAATACTCGTATAATAGTAGTAAAAACAACGAAATAGAAAGAAAAAAATGAATAGCTTTACTCCACGAATGTTACGTACCAACAAGGTATTTTAGGATATTTTTCAGCACATTTATCGTTCATCTGTTGAATAAGTGTTACCTCTCGATAAGAGAGAAATAAATTTTAAGCATAACATAAAACAAATAACTTTAATCTCAATATATGAAGACACTTCCATTTTGCTTCAAGTCTATGGCGCTCAGAACTGTCAAGGATTTCTATTCGAGGGTTAGTTGAGACCGACAACAATTTGGTTAATTGAAAGCACTCATCTGCGCCGCTGTTATCTGGAATGAGAACAGTATTGGACTGTGGGCCGGTCGTGCCAAAATATTCACATCTCTATAGTTATAACATGGTTTGCCTGCTGGAGTGGCTTGTCAACTTAATTGTGCTTGTTAATGGAAATTACTGGTATTGGAAATGGTTGTATCAACAAAATGTTTAATAAAAATATTACGCGAGTGACACCCATAACATGGAATGTACATATGTATATTTAAGTCTTTGAATTTGTAATTTGTATGTCATTGTAATCAACAACGAAACAATTTATTTAAGTCAAAATTATAATTCTGATTTATTATTTATTAAACCCTAATGACATAACAAAGGGCGAATTTATCCACCAGTTAATGCTTAGAGAATGCTAGGTATATGGTACTGAGAATTTGGTCGCTTTTCATGTCATTTTCTTCGAGTCATTATATTGAACATTCTATGGTTTGGACATGTAAAAATAATGGCAGATGTGAAAATGGCAAAACATACATACATACAATACGAATGTGTGCGAGTATACAGGGAGGTAAGGTACGCCTAGACAGCCGACTCTATACATCTGTTACCTAATCAGTTTCTTAAGCCGTTTTGGGTGTATGAAGAAAGAAAAGAAAGTCTGCTGATATCTGATCAGCAAGAAAAAGTCGCGACAATAAACAAGAATATTTCCGTTAATATAATAGTTCCGATTTATATATGTGTACATCATTGTACTCCAATAAGCGGACGTAACAAAGGGCGAAATTAATGCCTTGTGGCAGTCTCCATCAATCAACCCTTAAAGGAACGTGGTAACAGGAGTCTGGGTAATTTCCTTATCGCGAACATTTTATTTTAATCCATTACTTGTATACGTTACAAGCTTTATCAAAACAGTCGCCTGAAAGTAAAAGCAAAGCAATGTTTAATGTGATAATAAGCAGCGGTAAATACTTCTCAGAAACATTGTTTTGGAAATTGTGCTATATTATATCATGATCATCGTCAACCATCCAAACGTTCCCGTTTAACATAGGTCCGCTCTCTGAATAAAAAGGTTTGCGCAAAGAAAGGCAACGAGCATTCATATATATATTTGAAATTTACCTTTTAATCTGTAGATCAAATCTTGGTAATGGGATAGTGAAAAGGGTATATCCAGTTTCTAACCCAGAGGCAAGTTTTTGAGACAAGGGACGAAGGAGTGGGGAGCAACCAGATTGGTTCTGATTGATTTTTAAAGCGCTTTACGCTTGTATTGCCTTACACTTTACATAGAGGCAACTACACGAAATAGATACTAGCTTTAGCACGCAGCTTTGCTCACGCAAATGTTGATATTACAACACATTCCAGTAGAACTTTTGTCTATTAACAATTTTGTATAACTAAAATGGGCGCTCTCAGCGCATATTTTTTTTCAAAAGTTGACGTATAATGTTGCAAATCGAAATATATTGTAAAACGTGAAATATACACAATAGGTAAGTAAGAACACAAAATACTGGGAAGGGGAGGTATCTACCCATGTATTTTTACTTGAGTCCGGGTCGTCCGAAACTTTAGCGTGGACTTGAGTACTAACATTATACAAACGGTGAGAAATGTTGTTTGGTTGGAAAGCATACTTACTATTACGACTGACTTACCAATGTTTGTAGGAGCCAAATCAAATGTTTGAATTAGAGGACTTAGCTTATCAGCAAACAATCTGCTTCATTTCAGTAGCGACAGGTAATCAACAGTGAGACTACAATCTATTATCAGCAAAAGCTGAGCCATTTTATTTGGGTTTTGTTTCTGAATCTGTACCTTTATTACTTTTCCGTGTTCCCATTGAGGTAATAAATTATTTTACTATCATCATGAAAACATATTAACCAATAAATTCTAACCTATGCCCGGTGTAAATATGGCAATATGTACGCACTTTATTCACTGATGAGACGCATTACGTTACTGGTGAAATGTGTGAGTGTACGAATTTTACTTACCCCTTCGAAAACATATTGGTGTGATGTTACGCTAGTGTTACTATGATGAAAAATAATCTGGAATGTACGTCAATTTCATTAGATCTTCTTGACAGGTTAGTGCAAGTTTAAGATATGCCAGTGGACACAATACTGGCAAACAATATAACTCCTTATATAACCGTATGAAGGAAATGTGTCATATCATTGCATTGAAGAAACATAAATACTATACTTTAATCACAGTTTTTTTTTATAAAAAGGAATTCAAAATACCAATGCTTAAATAGATAAGATGATTGTAATTTGAAAATGTGATATTCAGAGCCAAGGGATGTTTTCAACGTTTTAATGAATTAATCCTCATTGAAGTTTCGCCGTGGCCGTTATCTTTCTCCCATCACATCCCATCAGATTGCGTTCAAAAAAGAGGAGGGGCACATTCATCACGGGCTTAATGGATATGTTTACTTGAAGTTGATAGGTTGACTGTAAACCTTCGTTGTAAAGCAATTGCAACCTGAACAAACTTGTCATATTCAAATCAAAATCGGTTTTTAATTGTTAATGTAGTTAATTAATATAACAATTATATTTGTTTAAATGCAACATAACATAAATGAATTAGTATAAATTATTGTTTTTATACAATTTGTATTTATTTTAAATTTAGTACACGAAGAAAAAACCAAAAGAACAGTTCTTGGCACTCCCATTTATAAAATGTTAATTATTTAATATTCTTATATTTCACTGCCTCGTTGGTGGTGTTGGTTGCAAGTGCGACTGTCGATCGGGTGGTCCTGGGTTCAAATCCTGGATGAGGTACTAGTAGTTTTTCTAATTTACATTTTCTAGTAGTGGCTCGGAGTCTGCATATGTGCCCAATGCATGACAATAGGCTCACCACCTGTTCCATAGTGGGACGTACATAAATGTAACTGGTGAAACGTGGGTGTGTTCTATATTCCTCTGCTTACCTTTTGGGGATAACAAGCGTAAAATTACGGGTTTTTCATATTTTTATTACATAGTATTGTTTATATAACAAAGCAATATTTACGTAACAAAGTAATATTTATGTAACAAGTAATATTTATGTAACAAAGTAATATTTATGTAACAAAGTAATATTTATGTAACAAAGTAATATTTATGTAACAATGAAATATTTATGTAACAAAGTAATATTTATGTAACAAGTAATATTTATGTAACAAAGTAATATTTATGTACCAAAGTAATATTTATGTAACAAAGTAATATTTATGTAACAAAGTAATATTTATGTAACAAAGTAATATTTATATAAAAAAAAACATTAAGAGTGTAACATTGGTACATAAATGAGCAATAACGAGACAGCTTTCCATGCGTCTCGATCTCAGGCCATTCTCACGTGCTCGCAGTATATTTTTTTTGTACATAAATAATACAAATTGGAGTACGAAAAATCTAACGCAGGACCTACATTACCGCGCCTTTGTGGATATTGAAACAACATTCAATGCGTAATAAGCTTTTGTATGTAAACTTGACTTTATACAAAGGTATAGACAGAATTGATCTTATTATTAAGTATTATAAGTTACTACAGGTATATGTACCTATAAATATTACTGGTTTTTTGAAGCCAGTATTATTAGAACGTTTATATGTAGTAGTCGCTTATTTTCACAGAAATACACGATACAGGAATACACAGATAACACGATAATTAGTTATTTCCGTTTGTGCAACAATCGTCAAGCCTCATCTAGGCTTTAAATGTGCCCACTAATTGTCCAATCCGTATTTACCAGTACGACTGAGCTATATTGTGGCAATGGAAAATAAAAGAAAATAAATATCAATATTTTTTTATTTTGTTTTATCTTCACGCCTGTAATCCCCGAAGAGGTAGGCAGAAGAATGCAGAACACTCCCACGTCTCACCGCATACATAAAATATCAGTAATGAAAAATAAATATCAAGTTCTTATTTAATTCAATGGCCGTCCATGGCTAATTTCGGGGGAGTTAACCAGAAGCCTTATACGATTGGAAAGGTTACACCTCGAATGCGGGTTGTTAGGTTCTTAAAAAGGTAATTACAGTAAAATTTTACACCTCTAATGCGGGTTGTTAGGTTCTTAAAAAGGTAATTATAGTAAAATTTTAGTGACGATCATTAATTAACCTCCAATTTTCAAAAAAATCGTTATCTTATATGTATATTTATACAAATGCCAGTCATATAATGATAGTATTACTTTATAAAGCGTAATACCGTATCTTCTTCGTAATATTATCATCTTCATCTAATATATTTCTATCTCATTCCACAATATTGATATTTATATAGAACGGCGAGTGTCATTTATCATTAGGTATCAAAACGCTAAGTTTGATAGATGTCCTGTTTATCTGGAAATTGCCAGGCGAACTAGATAAGAATTATATTATTATTGATGGAAAAATGAATAGATCAAAATAGGAACATGTACTACGATTTTTACAATGGCCGTAAAACACATATTGTCATCAACCATATTATCTTTATACGGTTGTTTTAAAAAGAGAAAAGTAAGATGTACCAAGCTGGCCCCAAGTAAAGGCTAATAGTCTTCGCACGCATTATATAAGAATATCATTCATTCATCATCAGCCTGTCTCAGTCCACTGCTGGACATAAGCCTCCCCCAAAGAGCGCCACTGTGTCCTGTCCTCAGCTTGCCGCATCCAGCTTCTGCCTGCAGTCTTTCGCAGATCATCATCCCACCTGGCCGGAGGGCGTC
>DWEJ01001555.1:0-12831 GCA_018245835.1 Mysoria sejanus stolli | reverse complement strand
GTTCGACCCGGGAATCGAACCCAGGACCTCCCGATCGGCAATCGCACTTGCAACCAACACGACCAACGAGGCAGTCAACTGTTATTATTTGTTTTATTAATAAGGAACGTTACATCACGACTGACATCTTCAAAGAGGTAGGTAGAGAAGTGTAATACAGTGCCACGTTTCATCAGTTACACACGACCATCGAGGCAGACAAAGAATATCGAAACTACTGATAAGGATATCGAAACTATACAAAAGCTAACAACTAAAATATGTATACAAAACTTGAACCCATTAAAATTAACTCAATACATGTATTGCATACCTTGTTTCAAGGCTCAAGCAAAACAATTTCAGATAAAACATATCTTTGCCTCATATTACAGCGTATATTGCAGATAAACCGCAGGAGTGCAGTGTTGTGTCGAGTCGAGCCCTCAATACAGTATCACAGGTTATATTGTGTTAAGCCACAAACTCTATGAACTAGCAGCGGTTCGATCTAGTGTTCAGAGTTGATAAGCCACAGCGTCACTAACAGACTGTGACAGATAGTTCAGTGTCAAACATTGTCACTTCCTTTGTAGGTCGGGCTCTATATTAAGATGGCGAAAAATATTTTTTCAATAATGTAAAGTTATGATAATATCGCGGCTATAATCTCTTAAACGTTAGACACAGGAGTGCAATACAGTCCCACGTTTCGCTAGTTATGTTTACATTGTTAAAGTTGGGTTCCAGAACGATCATTGTAACATGCTACAGATTTATTACAAAAACATTTATAATAAATATCAAGGCATAAATAATATCGTATAAATGTATTGACACAATATGATTGCTACTTAAGTTTAGACAAAATAAGCGTACGGAATAGCTTAAGATTTATAGCTACTTCGTCAAATTTATTGTCGCGATAACTATTTACTAACAGGCATCGAGTTTATGGAGGTTTCGCCTAAAGAGGGGCTTGCGGAGTCTGCGGTGGCACACCATTCTATACATATTGATAGCGACAAGGTGTCGGTGAAAAACATCATGAATGATGCAGTGAGACCCTCCAGCATTGCCATACAAGACGAAAGAATTTCGCGCAGTCAGAAACCTCAAAGAGCAAACTGTTTTTCTCGACGCATTGGAAAAGACTGATAGCTCATTTAATTTAATGAGAAAACTATTTATCGTCTACAGAAACTGCTATATATGTATAGCTACTGAATAGTATGTATCCTTTCTTAGCTATTATTGGAAAGTGGAAATCTCATGTAGCTACTAATTAGCTACTAATCTACTTGTAATCCGATCTGAGGGACGTGTGTGTTTAAATTTATTGTAGTAGTGCCGATTGTAGTAGTGGTGAGTAGAGGTATGGTTCAGCAGTGGAACTTCAAGGCTGCTGATGATGATGATGATGATGATGCACTTAACAGTTTAATATTGGGTAATAAATGAAAGAACAAAAAATCAACGAAAGTCGCACGTTTGTCACTAGCGTCTAAGTTCTGGGTGATCAACAGTTCATCATGCTAGCATAATAAGTTCCCTTGTTATTCACCTCGCGATGAACAAAACGACATTGTCGTTATAAAATACATGCGAAGGTAGTAAAGTGTCAAAAGGAATGATGGCAATAAGATAGAAAAGCAAGGCGGGCGTAGGAAGAGGCCGCAAACTATTGTTGCCGCGCGATCGCCAGCAATTTATGTTGTCTCGCTAGCACGGCTTAACACATGCCACGATAATGTGCCTCGTGCAGTGTGCGCCTCAGCCGGTACATCATTTAAGTTTTGAGTAAGAATATACAAATATCTAGCGGAGATTTTGCAGTGTAACACCAAGCGTCATACATTATAACGACAGAAATGTAAACAAAATGTTTACATGATTAAAAATTATCCATTAATTTAGAAATGCATTATTTCAACATTGAACATTTTATTTCGTAATCAAATTAACAAGCAGTAGCAATCGAAGAACCATAGCTTTAAGAATTAGTTAAGACATTTCTGTATAGGAAATTGCTTTCTAGTATCGAAAAGAAGCGGCGAAATGATCAGCGAGATTGTTCCACTCGGCGTGAGCACCCAGACCTAGCAATGTTACCTCATTACACTGCAACGAAATCACTAATTAAACCTGTTGCCTGTGCCCGTTGCAAAAAGCTTTACCAGTTAAACACTGAGATAAAAGTTTTCTTATGAAGTTCTATTTAATCAATAATTCATTGAGGGGGAAGATCGATGCGGGTGGTAGAAATAAGCACATTACGAAATGGGAAAAAATGAGCCCGCAATCGATGAATCCACATATAGCTGAGATATAAGTTGATGATGTTTTACGACGGATTCTGCATTTTGTATTCAGTGAGACGTGAAGTACGATTTATCATAAATATTATTGTCAGTTGGGCCTTTCGTACGTAATTGTAACGTTTTTATTAATAGAATTTTGTAATTAACTAATTGCCGGACCCCCATTAGGGATTCGAGATTCGTATCGCCGTAAAAGGCATGCCATGCAGCTGGATGCAAGTGAGCAATGCGGTTGGGTCCTGAATCCTGTATTAGGCCGAGGCGCTTTTTGTACGCGCTCCGAGGCCCTGTTCGCACCATCGCTTTGACATTTAGCGAAATTGCAATCCACAGGAACGAATCGTGTTTTTACCGTCTTAGAACTTTGATTTTTTTACATCGCGGAGTTTAAACTGAGCCGGACGCATCATTTTAACATTGTAGAGGGAAAGTTATTTCTGAATCGCTCTCTTTGTCATTTAAATAACGTTCGAGAGCTTTGTATTTATGTGGGTCGGGCAGCGCGGGGTGTCATCACCTCGCGCTGCGAAAGGGGCTGTATTAACAAAGCAGATAAAAAAAAATAAACCGCTTACGCTATTATTGTCTCTATGTAGGCGACAATATCATCCGATAGAGCCGCTTGGGGTAACTAAGCTGTCGGCTGTGTGTCTATAACATATCTAGTATGTGTATCTGTGTGTGTCAATTGTGTGCGTGGGGGTTGCAGTGTCGGTGATGTGTGACGGTCGAGCCACGCCCATGTGATAAAATCGATGAAATTACATGACCATTTGAATGAATGGTTATTTGTCAAACCGGTATGCTAGTTATTAGTAATTAATAGATCCGGAAAAAGAATTAGACGTAAGTTGAGTCGTGTGTTAATTAAATGTTATTAATCCTCGCTTTAAAATCCTCGCATGGTAGATGTTTTAAATAGCATTATCAATGTTGACATGCTGAAGAAAATCCATGTAGAAAAAATGTGGTTGGATTTTATACAATTTTTCCACATTGAATTTAATAAGATGTCTTATTGCCAACTTTCTATAGTAAAACATGACAAATGATGCTAATTTTAAAAGTATTGGGGTCTTTTATATGACGCGCATACGTGCGCTCGGCTTACCGAGTTCGAATAGTATATTTTTTATACACTTTATCAATCGAGGCAGATGCGGCCAGTTCATATAAACACCTTTTAAAAATGCACCCAACTATTGTAGAGTTACAGCATAATCATCGTGAATGTAAAATGGCCGAATGTCGCTTAGTCGTGAAGGGGTATGATTCTAAAGCACATTGTAGGTATACCAGGATAACACAAGCGTCGTCATCGACTCATTTAAGCACTGAAAACGGTGAGGATAGACCTTTTACAATGTGAGAAAGTTCATTGCATTGGCTAGCAAGTAGGCCAAGTTCGAGATGGCAGGTTTTTCAGCGCTAGATAATTTTAGAGACTATTCTATTCAAGCACATTGTTACTAAATTATGTTTAGCGTTAAAGCTTACGTAAATGTATACGTTCGCGCATGATTATTGACTCTCGTGTGGATTGTAATTGTTTTAGTCCTATGTGTATTAAACTTTGTTGATTTTAAATATACAAATAAAAACATTATCTATTGACATTAAACCCTTTTATTGACATTAAACCCTATTGACATTAAACAGTTTTACGGTCCTAAGGATGTGGTTATGCTGCGCCATGGTGATGGCATGTATTGATGCGTCTGTGACCAATCGATACTAATGGCACTCTTGTTGACGTGTCTACTAACCCAGCTAATGGCACTAGAAGATGTAAATCTTGATTTAAAAAATCGCAATACACAGCGCAGTTTTTGCTTCCTTTTCTTTCGTGTCTATGTCGCAGTAAGATATTTGTCATATACCGGCAACATATCCAGACTCCGAAACACTACTAAAAAATCTAAATTAGAAAATTTTGTAGCAATCGAACCCGGGACCTCCCGATCGGCAATCGCACTTGCGACCAACGAGGTAGTTGATGTGTTTTCGAATTATTTATATTTCTAGTTTTGATAAACAATTAGTTAATTTGCAGTAAAATAATTTATAACATTTAAAAAAAAATAATTGTTGAACATAAATTGATAGGTGATAAGTTATTTGATGTACCTACCTATTCTTAAAAATATCGCTTGCTAAAACTTTCCTAATACCGCACCACACTCCAACCATTTCACGTAAACTTAATCGAGTAATATAACTATATCACTAACTACACTTGTTCCGTATTATAATTATATCCCTAGTAACATAGTAATGAATCGCTTTCGCTATGATCCGGCATATAATTATAATCCTAGGGATATAACTATATTACGGATATGTCTATCTTACTGCGCCATCTATATAAAGTAACGTAACATCACGCCTTTAATCTCCGAAGAGGTAGGCAGAGGAATGTGTTATACACCCACGTTTCATCAGTTACGTTTATGTCCCACTGTGGGATAAACGGTGAGTCTATCTACGTTGGATACTTGAACAAAAGTATACTCGTGCATAACAAACGGTTTGATTTACATTTCGAATTGACAAATGGCGGTGATCGGGTCGAGTGAGTCGCGGCGAGTGGAAAATATTAGCGCATCAATTGTCATTACTAGCTACGTATTGGTGAAACACAATGAATTCACGGTAAGGTTGGCGGTATTGCGTATCGACTTAAAATATTAGCATTTTAATATCGATGTTGTAAGTGGGCATTAAAAGCCTTAATTAGTGAATTTTATTATATCTTTATTTTTGTAACAGTAACAATCAAATGTTTAAATTAAGTTATTCACTTTTTTTCAATTTCCAGTATTCATTGGCTATTTACGAATTTGTTTCAAAATTGTGACTATTTCGACAGTATTTATATATGAGCTATATTCAACACTGCGCAGTTTAATCATTTATTCATTAAAATATGCCTTTTATGTCTGCTGCTATCATTAATATCGCCACATTTCACAAATATGTAATATTTTACTCGTTAAGTACAAAATTAAAATTTAACACATTGAACTGGTTAGAAATTCGTAATTAATTAACTAGTTTATCATATATTTATGTGACATTTCTATATTAAAAAACCGCTTGGTAGCATAATATTGAAGCAGAATACAACTTTACAACACACTCGAAGAGTTTCTACATTAATTGGTATTAAATTAGGCATAATATTTATATTATGAGCATATTAAAGGTCTCATATACGAAACTCAATCACAGCACTATTTTGGTCGGTCATAAAGATGCCATTATGAATTATGGACGCCATTGAACGCCTTTACCATAGTAAATTGCTTTTAAACTACGCTAAAGTAGTAGAAACAGGAAACCAAATCATATTTTTCTGCGTAAGCCGTATAGAGGTTTTCTTTCGTATCGTAACTAACCTACATATTATTCCATTAAAACCTTGTAGGAGCGGGGAGGACCGTATTAAAAATGTTTCTTGAATTTATTTTGTAACAAGTACCTAACACTACCTACATTATAACATTTACCTAACACTAAAAACGAATTCTGTCGTTACTAGCATCAGTTATATTTAACAAGGTAACTGTGATACAAACATGTAGGTACATTCTTATTTTATTATTATTTGTTCCTAATCTACTTGTTCTATAAGTAATGGAATATTTAGGTACCTCTCTGATGACGCCACTATCATTTACTTCACAGGAAGCGTTTTTCATACGTCTACATTACGATCAATATCTAATACTAAGGGTGCAATTAATAAATTACATTTTATGAAATTTGTTATTATTCCATTTGTCTGTGAAATAGCGAATATTGGCTGCGTTCGAGCTTCATTGAACGGTAAGAATCTGTATCTGAGCAGTGAATATTTTGACACGGCAGCGAGTACATTAAACGCGATGCTCTGCGTTTGTTTAGTTATACAACGAGCCGTGAGCGCTGCACTCGACGGGCTGTGCGCAGGGGACCGGGGAAGGGTTCCGTATTGTTTGCAAAATATTGTGAAAGGGCCATTTTATACGCTGTATTAGTCGAACCGAACAGTGCGTTTGATCGCAGGGGTCGTCTTCAAATCATATCGTCATTAAAGCATTGTGATGGGGCCGCTTCGTCCTCGGTCCCGCGGATTGGAGAAGCGAGTTGAGAAATATGAATAAATTGTGGTCTACATCGGTTATTATTATTATAACTTTATATTCATGCCAGGTCCCTTAGGAGGTAGGCAGATTGCACCGAGTACCAAATATATCTTATTTTTAATAGACCTGACGTGGTTCTCCTACTTTTTTAATCATCCTCATTCGTACACAAAAATTTTTCATCGAAAGACTTTAAGAGAGCAACGGTAAGTACCTATGTGGAAACATGTTTCAACAATAACAAGCCAGCCATTACGACCTATAACCTTAAGGTTTGTTCATGATGTCATCTAAGAATAATCACATAAAAAGCGAACGTCTTGTGGGTTAGCTATGTGTTGAGAAAGTATCATTAATAAACTCTCAACTCCATTTCAAATGAAAAAGTTATTTTGTTACTTAGTTATTTGTCTTTATTTAACACGGTAATAGAATCATTTATTGTTGTTTTCATCTGAACAAATGATATGTGCGATACGTGAAGAGCAAATTTGATAACCGAGAAATCTATGACTAATATAGGATTCAAAGCTGATCCAAATTACTAATGGTACCTTCATATACAATATTTTTTTCAAATACTGTTTTACTTTTTTGTGTACTGTACTTACATAGATTAGTGAATATACATAAGAAAGTACTTTTCTAATTATAATCAGTTAACTAAATTCATTCGAATTTGCTGAATCCCCAGATAGCAGGCTCTATGTAGAGTGCCTTTTTGTCAATAGCTTAACTAGCGTTTAATAAGAATCATAAAAAATATATGGAAGTCATTCAGATTTCTATGATTATGAAGTCGCGGATAATAAATAATAATCAATAAATGTTTAATCTATCGGATGCACAAACACGCGACAATGTTACGTAATTAATGTGTGAAGCGTCCACTGCCTATGTCTATAGTAGTATGTAGTACAGTCAACATCGAGCTCTTAACATCGATACTAGGAGCGTTTAGACGCAAAGATATAATTATTCGAATATACATAGGCACATAATTATGACCACATATAAAATAATTGTGTTTTACTGTTATTTAAACTATGTGGAATCACGTGTCCGAGCACGTGAGAGGTCACGTGTAAAATTAAAATCGGTGATGTCCATCAGCTGCCCCGATTTACTGGTCACACGCTCTGTATTAACGTTAACCTATTTAACTTATTTTACTCCGTTCTATGCAAATTGTATGATACGACAGGTGTTGGAGAACTGTCCCTATTAAGTAGTTCCAATATCCGTTTATGATTTGACCTTTCATATTTTATTAATTTACTATCCTGTCGTGGTGGTAACGGTTGTTTATTGTTCGGTGTAATTAGTTATTGTAATGAGCATAAATATTTAGTGGATACTAGTGGACTACCCATGTCCAGATATTAAGAAGTTCTGACAGATCTCCCACATTCCTGTTAGCCAAGAGATATGACAGTAGTATAATGTCATACTTTAATTACGATTATTATATATCTATTTGTTGTAATGAGCAGAATAAGCCTGTAGCAGCTTCTCAGCTGTGAGAGGTATCCCAAGGCAGTGTTGCTCTCCATGACTACTAAATTAAGGAAGTCGAACTACTTTATTATTTAGAGCCTAATACAATTTACGACACTAACATAGATTAAATTTGGCGACAGTTGAGTGAAAATGTATGGATTGCATTATGTAGGCGGACCTGGCCCGCGGCGGGACTGGGCACGAGCCGCGCCTCGGGGCACTGCTAATCTTAACGATTACCAAATTAACAACTTGGAAGTATATAGATTAAAAAGATAAAACTTTTAAAACTCATCACTAATTGGTAATTTTATAGGCGGTATATTTTTTAAGCAGCTCGTAAATGAATTAGAGAACTGAATTGATGCAATAAAATGTATAATCACAAATTGCACAGGCATAAACAATATAAATTAGAAGAACACAATTCAAACGATGTACTTATACAGTAACCACAGCAACCATAGCAACCACAGTAACCACAGCAACCACAGCAACCACAGCAACCACAGTAAACACAGTAACCACAGTAACCACAGCAACCACAGCAACCATAGATACACACATATGTATTGTGAGATGCTCGCTCACACTTCCGGTGCACAGATGTACAGTTAAACTATGAACAGCAGATGTGGAAGTGAAAACAAGAAAAGCTTCACTCATTACCTGTGGTGATGATAATGGAGGCTAATAATTATATGTTATGTTATGTTGTTATGTTATAATGTATGTGTAATTTCAATTCCAAGAAACATACATTTAACGAACGAGATGAGAGAGATCTGTAGATAATATAAACAAAAGGGCCATTATTTTGTTAAGTGAATATCTGGGTGTGTACGAAACAAATGTACGGTAAAATTGGCTACTCGCAGACGAGCTGCCGACGCGCGACGGCCTGCCAACGCGGCTCGACGGCTTAAGTATTTGTCTAATAATATAATAAGACAACACCTTTGTTTAATACATACCTATGTATATGAAAAGTTCAAACGGCCGTAATAAAGTAAAAAGATACGGAGATATTTTTATAATGAAAATATTGCGCCTGCTATGAGATACGTATGAAAATATTATTTAGGGTCTATAAATCTATTGTATGAATCTATTGTAATAGAATAATAAAGCAATAAATCTATTGTATTTCCCTGTCATATATATCAAAAAACATACTGCAAAAATAAATCCTAATTGATATTATAAAATTGTAAATAAATTATAATAGAAATGTATAAAAATTACCTATAAATATACAAACAATTGTAGCATGGTAACAATTGAATATTATCAGTTTTAGCACTTTTTATTGCGTTTCATTACGTGCACTCAATAATTTTTAGTTTTATATTAGAAATGTATCTCAAGCGATATAAACATATTAAATCGATAAAAGGTATGCTCCGGTTAACAAATACAAATCGTTCAACAAAAGAGGATATTTATAAATGATGATTGTCATTTAGATCAAAGGAGATAATTTAAACAAATTGATTTGTTACGTAAACCAATAGCGAATAAATTCTGCTACTGACTGCCAGACATGCGGTGTCGCGTTACACTTGGAACGTGTTTATACAAATATCAGTTTCACGGAAGGCGCGGCACATCGCTCCGTTGGCTCACTGCTGTGTGTATGCACGCGAGTAGTGCAGGTGGCATCCAAGGAATTCTGCGCTTTGGTTCCAAAGTGTTTCTCACCATTCAAATCCTCTATGTGGCATTCCGAAAAATACACATCTTTTACGTAGATGTTCTATGCATAACAAAATGCTTGATACAGGTATCAAAAAATGAAAATAACTGCTGTAAACAGTATAAGGAGAACTATTTGGTACGACGGCAGAGTGATATAACAAGCAGCCTTCTTTTTTTGTCTATTAAAATTTTATGTAGATCATACCAACTAGAGCATTTTTAATGCTAGGCAATTTTAGCTAATTCACTTGCGGATTTCGTATTTAAAAATGTACTCGAGGTGTAAATTTCACAATTTAAAAAAGCGTTAGCATAGTTAGCGTCATAATATGAGTAATTTGCCGCAGTCAATCATAAAAGATATAAAAGTCGCTTTCAATATACAAACATCTGTATTTTAAAAAAATAGGTTAATAATTTCCAGCAAAGTGCTGATTGCTCGGATTCGAATACAAATTAAGTATGTAGAGGTTGTATGTAATAAACAAGTAAATTTTATTATTTATATGGACCTATTGACGATCTGTTAATTAAATATGTATTTTAATTAGAACGAGCTTCCTCTTGGATATTGCATCACACAGCCTTCGTGGCAAATTTATAGTCCCTAATAAAACAATTCTTCAAACTTGCCACAAAAAGATCTGTTCTATTCATGCGTCTGCACGAGATAATAGTGGACGGGGGCGCGGGACAAAAGTCCCAACGCAACAGTAGAAGTGATTGTTAAAGAAAAAAAAACCAGATGGCTATACCCTCCGACGACATCGTTTATCGAATTCTTCGACTCTTCCTTTAAAATCGATATTAAAACCGTGAGTACCGATACCTTGCCTACAATAACGCTCTAGCGTGTGAATGAGACAGCCAGGCAAGGAAGCGAGTCAGTGGAACGGGACATTTTAATTTATGGCGTATTTTTTTTGACTCGGGCCCGCACAATACCGATGAATCTTTCGAATTGAATAATAGAGTTCTGACTCCGACCACTTCGTTTATAGTTTATACCGAGAAACAGACTTCACAAGTCGACAGTGGACCTTACGTTTGGCTTCGTTGTTTGTGCTCGTTTCTAAGGTTTTGACTGAAAGAGCTTGTGTCATTGTGATCATCTGGTTATTGTTGAGGCGTGTCTAAAGTCTGAATCGACATATAGAGTCTAGTTATGATACAAGCGTCGAAGGAGAGCCGCGGCGGGCAGTTAATTATGAACTAATGAGTATGGAAATGTTTTCGCAGATCGACATTCGTTCGTTTGAATGGACTCGACGTCTTATGACACTACTGTCGTCATCGGACGTGATATGCGTGTCCTTGACACCGAAATATGACGAATCCGTTACTAAATAGTCATTACATATACATATAGGTACTCGTATGTGTGAATATGATAATTAGTGGAATGTTAAAAGTTTATTGTACTGAATCTATTAATACTGCAAAATTAAATTTTATGAGTAATTAAAAGGCAGACAGTTCTCCTTACCTGTGTGTGTTCTCTTGTGTATTTTCAGATTTTCGGATCTAGCGAAGACCTTTCCGCAGCCTGGAAAGGGGCACGGGAATGGTTTTTCACCGGTGTGCACCCGAATGTGATTCACAAGCTTGTATTTCGCCTTAAACGGCCGGCCATTTCGCGAGCAACCCTGCCAGAAGCAGGCGTGGGTCGTGCACTCCGGTCCGCCGACATGCTCCACGGTGAGGTGCGTCACGATCTCGTGCATGCTGGAGAAGAGTTTGTTGCACATCTTCCTCGGCGGCGGCTGCTCAGGGTCGAGCCACTGGCAGCGCATATCGCGGCGCGGCGGCGCCCGCACGTAGCGCAGGAATGCATGCGGGGGGTGCGCGTGGGCGTGCGGGACGAGGGGGGGTGCGCCACCCTGGTAGTGCACGTCGCCGCGCCAGTCCCAGCTTTGCTCGAGCGGCTGCTGCGGGAACAGCTCACCGCAGCCGCCGTACTCACGCAGGTATCCCGGCTGGTAGGAATGCAGGGGATAAGGTTGGTAGTGTGGCGGGTGGTGCGGCGGCGGAGGATGCGGCGCAGCCGCGCGGTGCTGCGGCCCGACCGCGCACGCCGGCTGCGGCGACATTTTCAGACCGTAGGAGGCGAGATGCGCGTGGTTGGTCTCGAGGAACGCATTCATGGCGGGGGTGGCCGAGAGCGGCGCATAGCCCCACTCGCCCGCCACCATCCACGCGGCGGGACCGCCCCGCTCCCGCTCCGTCGATGCCGTAAATCTGTTTCCCGCTAATCTTCTTTACGTTCTTCGTGAATGCCGTGTTCTTACGATCATCCTTTTATTTTTCTATCTGCCAACCTGCAAATGAAATCTAAAATTAGCTCCTAATTATATGCATACATATAAAAAAACATCCTTTTAGCACCGATTTCTCATAAAAAGAGACTATACGGAATAATCGTAACCTGCCGGGACAAATTCAAAACCATTTTTCAATATAATAACATGCATTCATGCACCCATAACCGGCATCGAACGTTTATTTACAATAAAAAAAATGTGAGGCAGTCACTTTTGGACATTAAATTAAACTGTGGGTAAATTTATAGGACAGTTTTATACGCCTGAGACAAAAATTCCGATTGTGTTCGTGTATATTTAATATTGGTTTATTTGTTAGGCAGGCTCCAATCTCTTTTATGACAGTGGTTTAGCACCGATCGTTTATTAAAATAGTTACGTTAATGATAAAACCAGTTCATTATGCATCAACGACTGCTTTATTTCAGAGAATTATTTTTAATTAGCAACTTGAATTTATTTCACCGCACAGCTTACCGACGAAGTTAGTCTTACGTGATATTCATGTGCATCCAGAATGTAGAATTCTTATTTCTGTATGTAGTGCATATTGTGCAACTTTAAATTTTTTTATAGTCGCACAATTTGCCTGCCTCGTTGGTCGTGTTGGTTGCAAGGTCCCGGGTTCGATTCCCAAGTCGAACACCACAAAATTTTCTCATTTAGATTTTTATAGTAGTGGTTCGGAGTCTGGATATGTGCCCGGAGGATGGCAATAGGCTCACCACCTATTCCATAGTAGGACGTAAAGGTGAAACGTGGGAGTGTTCTGCATTCCTCTGCCTACCTCTTCGGGGATTACAGGCGTGAAGTTACGTTGGTTTTACAATATGATATATTAATTTTGGCAAAGTGCATTCATGCCATTTATTTGTAAATAAGAAG
>DWEJ01001554.1:0-12831 GCA_018245835.1 Mysoria sejanus stolli | reverse complement strand
TTCACATTATAATATACTATGTATATCTCTAGTATGTTATTCATTTAATTTAGATGTATAATCGATTATCTTTTAAATTAAATTCTAGTACCTCGGAATCTTGATTTGAGCCCGGTGTATGGCAATTGGCTCAAAATCTATTCCAAAATGGGGCGTAAAAAGTAACGTATGAAACGTGGCAGTGTACTAAACTCCTCTGCATACCTCATCGAAGAAATACACGCGTGATGTTACGTTTGTTGCGTCATTAAGATATCCAAAGGCCCTATTTTACGTCAAACAAGTAACAGTAAACGAGTATAGTTTAAATTTTTAGTTAACGTATAGTATAGTTTTCTTGAAGATATACCTACTTTGTTATAGCTAAATAAAATGTTCTGTCCGTCTCAACTTACTCGGATTTAGCTCGAGAAGATACGAGCAATTTACATGAGTTGTTGCCGTCATGCATCCTTCCGTACGTCACGGCTCAATTAATTTTATACGGAAACGGATATATGAGCAAGGCGCAAATGGATTCATCACGTGTATAATTTACTGTCTCTCTATATGTATAATCATTAGTATACGACACCTCCCCCATACTATTTACTTAAAAATCTTTAGACTGTCTTGTACGCTTATAGATCGGGGGCAAAATTTGAAATTGGAATACCAGCTCGACAATAAAATTCATGACAAGTAAATGTTATATACGTGTTTAACGAAACACATTTGACTTCTGACATTAAGTCTACGAAAATTATTTCTAAATACAAATATATAATAATTGCATATATTACTATATGCATAGTGTTAATTTTATAACTTTTCAAAGCACTTTACAAATACTAATCAACGTTCCCTGAACATTCATTCGATACGACGACAAATTAATTTTGTCAAGTGTACGTGATTGGTACTTGTTCCAGAATACCTATGTTTTAATGACCCATATATAAACAGTAGTGACGCCTACATACAAGTTACAACGACCAAAATAAATACAATAGGTATTCATATAAATACATTTTTGTACTTTAGTTTCGCTCGATTTTTTCATCGTAATATCAGCTACGGTATATTTATTGAGATACTATCGTGCCGCTGCTATGTACTTGAACTGTATACGTAAACAAGCTTGTCCATTTGTTTAATTGCAAACGATTTTTTTATTAAGTATTTAATTTTAATTTTATACACATTACCTACTATAGTACATGTAAGTATTTCGTCATTTTGAAAATAACACAACACCAGTAACATTCAATTAAATATTTAAGCTAATTCTAAACAATTATTAACATGAAATATTATATGCAGGAATTTTGTAGTTTCTAGTTAAATATAGAACTCGTAAGGATATATATTTCAAGCTGTTCTCATAAAAATGAATTGCCCTACTGCTAGTTATTTGTACTGCGGTTTGTATTGTCTATTTGATTTATAAAACCCATTTTAAAATAAGTATCGAACACTTGGCGAGCGTTGCCGACTGCGGCCTAAACCATTCTTGATATGAGCGGAAATGCATATCAAGCAACAGAACTCTAATGGGCTAATGACACAAACGCTTTACAAATATATTATTGTGTTACTTGATCAAGTTATTCACAATGTACAAAGCTTATCATACAAAAACTAACGATTCGCGTGTATTGTATGTACACCTCCAGTGTGTATTGTATGAATTTGCACAACTAGTTTGATATTTCCTACGCCACGGCATAGGCTCATTAATTCAGGACAGGCGGTGGAAGGGCATCGGGTCGCGCCATTAGTTGCATTATGCAACGGGCCCGCATGCGCCATGCATGCAAAGGACGCGTAATGACTGATCAACTATAACAATACGATGATGCAATAAAAAAAGTAGGCCCAGATTCGCGGATAGCTAGAATTATCGCCATCTGCATACAAAATGGTTGGTAAGAAATAAACGATTCGCGTTACTTATTATTCAATTCAAAATTACTTTACTATCTACTAGGTGACATTGTAGGGTTAAATGGGCTTGACTGAATATGTAACACAATTATCAATTACTATACTATTATTGAATTACATTAAAGCTATAAGCGTCGCATTAGACAATAATGTGATTAACGTTTGATTAATTAGACCACATCAACTATTTAAAACAGATTTTTTATCTTTGAAACAATATATTCCATCACTGACCACTATTTATCTTGTTATTTATAGTAATATTGTTATTTTACAATATCTATTGTAACATCATCGCGTGAACAATACCGATGAACCCATTTAATACATTGATTTGATACTCTAAAACGTCTGGTATAAGAACAGGAGTATTATCACTTAATGACGCTCCTCTCGCTAAGAAATTATATGTACACATACATTAATTTGCTTTTGAGTGGTTATAAATAGAATTGTTGGAACTACATAATACGCACTATGTAAGTTTAAATAGTTATGCAGTAACGCCTGTGAAACTTCACTCGGCGTTCGACATTACAATAAATTAACGATGTAACAACACAAAGTGTAAAAAAATTTAAGCGATTTGCTTCAAACATCCAATGTTGAACAGAATTTTTTCATTCGAATTTTTACGCTCAGGTAACGCACAGACAGATGTAAAACCATATGTGATTAGAAATAACTAAGTATGGCCCTGGCCATTGGCTATACGTCTAATGTTTACGCTTAATTTCTCCGTGTGACATTTAGAAAAAAAGTATCTAAATTGGTTACGTTTCCAGTTACTTTTTATTTAATAGCATGTTTAGTTACATTCAACAGAACAATAAACATAATTATATTTGACTTTTTCTCTGTACGTTCTTAAAGTATAAAGCACGTGTACAGAATGTTCTAACAGAAAAAAAAGGAACTAGTACTAACTAATTCAAATATCGAATATCTCATCCAAAATTACGGATAAACGACATGAAAATTTGTCCCGAAACACAATGTACAGTGTGAGTGCTACTTTTAAAACCCGATAGCCGGCCTGGTAAGTTTCACTCGACGAAAGCTATAATATAAATCAAGAGCTACTCCCGACCATAGCTACGGGATTTATTTTAAAAACCTAAACACAATAACAACGCTGTTAACGTCTGTAAATCAACGGGCGTCTACATTCGCAGCGTTTATGTAAGCTTCCGGTGCGCATGTGATGTCATTACAATTTTCTTATTAAATCTCACTTCAACGTCTCTCATTAATTACCTGTCGTGAGTGTACTTCAGTATCATAATTTCTTTAGTACAAATGTACGGAAGTTTTATAGAAATGTGCAATTTTACTTATAATGGTTATATTAACTGATAATTTTCTATTCTCATTTAGCTAAGATACAAATTAGGTGACAATTTGGAGACAGAGAATTTTTTTTTCTATCGATGGTATAAAAATACCGCAAACAATAAGTGGCCATCATAATAATGAAAGAGAGGTTCAAAGCCGGCAATGCATTGGCCACTCCTCGGGTGTTGCAAATGTTCATAGGCGACGGTGACCACTTACCATCAGGTGGCCCGTCTGCCTGTTTGTCAGGCTAAATATATATAAAAAAAATCCGCCTTGAAGCAATGTAAGAGTTACAAAAATCTATTCGAACCGACAGGAAGGTCGTTAAGAAAGGCGCAAAGAAACTTTCCTCCAAAGACGCCAATAAATTCGTCATTCCTCTGTTTGCTGACAGGATAATTACCAGGCAAAATATATACAAATATGAACACCGCTCATCACATCGAAGCCCGGTGAATTCAAATCTAAATTCATCCTACATGTGTTAAAATCCGCACGGAAAACGAATCGACATGTTACACAGTTTATTATCCAATAATTCTGTCTTGCAATCGGTGTGCTATTAATTCGTTTTACCATAGATTTATTTTACCACATTAATTACGCTCTCTTTGCCAGCTTCTCTGAAAACACAATGAATTCACTACCATCATTTCACAAACATTACGACAAAGCTATACAAAGTCTCATTTCAGAAACAGATTGTTCTAGCACCGAATGCGAACATAAAATATTAAATCGAAATAAACATATCACATTAACATTTTAGATATTAGCATCATGACACAAATTATATTTAACGATGACGAAAATGGAAATAAACCGTTTTTTTTTTCTATCAATCAAACGAGTTTCACGGAAAAACTGGATCAAAAGGTCGTACGACCGAGTAAATATGTTTGATTGGATTGTAACAATATGTATGAGAACAAACAGTGATAACTGTAAGGGTTGTTCATTTATTATTATTATACTCAATATTAGCAATTCTTATACGAGTATAGTGAAATTATGCTGCAAAAATGACATTTTTGTCATATTTATATATTTGTCATATTTATAGATTATGTTGAATAAGTTATTTTACAACTAATAATAGTTATCATAATATTTAATCAGATTACTATTTCTTTTTGCAAGGCAGGTCATTTAAATATGAGAACACATTAGAATACTTACATCAATATTTAAACAAATGAAACCTCAACATCAGCTTAAATAAGTCCACTACTAGAGAAACGACTCCCCTCAGGGATTTTAGTCCGTAATCCCTACGTTCATTCTTTTCACTTTGACACCAGTCTACGCCTGAGAATCAATTACTAGTCCTTCATTAAAACCAGTCCTATATTTGTGCTGGATGATATGGAATCCACCGAGTCCATTTTAATCTAAAGCTTTTAAGCCCCACTTTACTCCATGTCGTAGTGCTTTAGGAATATCTTCAATGAAAGCTGTACATCCCACATGAACAGTAGATACATGCGTTCGAAACGATTCATAGAGAACGATGTCACGAAATCAGATGGAGCACAGGTATCTTATTCTTTAGTTAGCTGTGCGATATAAAAAGGATAAAATGTTTTCCAATGTTTTTATCGCACTAAACTCAAATAAATTGTGTAAAATTCTAAATTCTACGATAAATGTTAACGTCAAATTGGGCTTCCCATTAATGCAATTTCACAATAAATTTGCCCATAACTCCGCCTTCACCGGTGGCCAAATAAAGTACACTCGTTTAGAATTCCACGGCCCACCCGGTTCGTTTTTAATGCACTCCCAGATATCGGTCTAAACTTGGTGTGAACTACATTTAGCAACGCACTTTACGGAGCGCCAAGCACCTGTTACACCGGCAGCGGTAAACGGTAAAACTGTTTAAAATGAAAACTATATTGGAATAGCAAAGAAAGCATAGCTTACTAACTGAAGGTTTACAGACAAGCATTATGTTACCACGCCATTTAATAATAAAAGCTTTGCTGCCAATGATCATGATAACAAGTACATGTATGTATGTGATTGTACAAAAGCAACGCAACGATATCATTGTATGTCAAATACAACTGCAGTAAAAACGTTCTAAATACTATGGTTCGCATGCATCACATACTAACACCAAGTTCAGGTTTAACTCCTAAATTACACTGTAAATTGTTTATATACATGGATGGGTAAAAATGTTAAATCCCCCCCTCCCTTCCTACATCCTTACACATGTATACGATATCGTTAGCGAATAAAATGTAAATTTTGTAGATACTCAAAATATATCTCTTTCCAATCCTCTAGTGGAGAGCACGCCAGCACCTACTCTTAGTAAATTAATACTAATTTACATCCGAAACGTTAACTTACCTAGCGTGCTTAACAAGGCGTACCTTCCGAGCGTCTGGCAAATAAAACTTTTTAGTGTATATCTTACTAGAAACCGGATGAAGTTTTTTATTAATCCGCACAAGTCTTGTCATCGGCCACGGAAATGCCGAGATATTTGTCGTTTCTATTTTTTCGTGTGCGAATAAATTCGATAGCATAGCTAAAAACGCTAGGAACAGAATATTTCTCTAGTATATCAATAAAGGCTTAACATTATATCCACCAAATAAAACATGCACACTAAAATCTAAAAAAACAAAATATCTCCTCTGGTGTAAAAAATACATACCTATACGGTATAAGCTCAAATCGAATTGGGGGTCGAATCGTACAAAGATAACTTTCCACTTACATACATTATGTATTACAATTACATTTGAATGCACTCTGATACGCGTTGTTTACAATCTACTTAATTTCGCATGACACGTGGGACCTCTAAATGATGGCGCTCGGGGCTTGAATTCTTTCAACAGTGGGTCTTACGCTACCTGCACGCCGTGGCTCGGTGCCAGCCCAGCGAGCATTGAATAATGGTAATTAAGTACGAGACGTGTCACATCCTGGATTTTTACTCGTACTAACCTTAAACTATTTTTACAGTAAGGTAAAATATATTGTATGCACTAGTAATAAAACAAAAAAGAGTATTAGTATAAACTTTGCAGACTTTTTGGTACAAGAGTTATCAATTCGATTCTAACCCAGAAAAAATATTATTAAAATATGAACGATAAAAAATGATTACCGTGATACGCAGAGAATTTAATGTACAATCAATTACACTTACTATTAGAAGGCACGCATGCTTACACGACTACTGAAGTAGCAACACCTGTAATATGACAATTATACCAGTCAGGATTTGTCAGTGTTACATGTGCGGTATTTTACATATACATGTTACCGCACAAGTTTTCAAACGAGTAATGCTAGTGTGAAGCAAAATTCAATTGAAAAAAAAACCGCCGCTATGAATGTTTAATGACTATCAGTACTGTAGCCTAATAAATACGTATGTGAGTATGTACGTATGTATTTATTTGTTACATGGCTAGATTTACCACATTTCGAATAATACACTTGCACCCAATAATTGCGTACGATAATTGTGTATTTGTCGAGTCCATAACCGATAACTGGTACTTAGTACTTGAAATGTGAATAAATTTCGTACTGTGATTTCTTTACACGTAAAGAGCATTACGTTACAACCGTTAGGCTGTTGCTGCCAGTACGCATACCTATACACAATCAAACTCAAATATAACTGTAGAGTAAGGAATATTAACGTCAGTTGGCGATAATATTAAACAAAAAATATCACGTAATTGCATCGTGGACAGTCAGCATCACAACAGATATTGCTCATTATAATGACCTTACAAAAAATGAAGCCCTTCAGTTTATTTGCATAAGAAACGTACAAAAACTACCGATGCAGGCACCAATTGCGACACCAGCATCTATTTATTGTTAGTTGATTATTCAAATTGACATGATTATTGAACGTTTTAATTGTTACACCGCCATTTGAATGCTATTCTAATGATATTCAGATAAAAAGCATAATAATGGACAACGAAATAATAATAAAACAAATTATATATCTGTCAACAGCATACAAATATGTATCTTTGAATATCACGCATGGCCATCTGCTTCCTAAGTTTGCAGAGCTTGTACTATGATAACCTATCGACTGGCACACTAAAAATGCACATGCACGTACACATAAAATATACACTTACACGGGTACTTATTTTTAACAAAGGTCGATTATTATTTAAATATAACACTAAAAGTATGGCAGCATTTGGGTCAAATCTGATAAGCGCGGCTCGAAACTTAAATAATAAGAAATACATATGTAACACTTTCGTAAAAAGTTTAAAGTTACTGTTGACCGGTTGCAGAGGAAGGGATTTGTGATAGTAAATTACTATAATTTAGTATAGCTTCAATCGTTCATTATTCATTAATTATTTCTAATTCAATAAAATTTACATCTCAAGGAAGAACATGTCCAGCACTGCAGTGCTATAAAGGTGATGATGTTGATGATGATGATTCAATAAATTCAATTATAACAATTCGTATTAAAGTGTATATTATGTTTAATTCGGTGAATGTTATAAAAGCCTTTCAACGTACACAACACAGATATTATTTTTCAAAAATCGAGTATGAAAATGTCCCATAACTAGTTCCTCGTGGCGTAGATATTAAAAGTAATGATATAATCAATTTAAAATTATACACAAAGCAGGCATGCAAATGAACTGAATAGAACCTTCCATCTGACAATAGAATCATTATAATGATTGCAATGTTTATTGCGTAGTAGTATCGTTTTCAAACTAGCCATGAAACCTTACGTTTAGTGTCGACATGCCTTCGCCTGTACCATTGTATACACTATTATCTAACTCATACCTCCATTTCTGGTGTAACGAATGCAATAAACACACCACTTTAATACAAATGAATGCAGAAAATAATTGCGAATTAAAAAAAACGACCCCTTGTTAATGAAGTAGATCAAATCAACATGTGCACGAAGTTACAACTGAATTTTTATAGTACTGTTTTTTGTACTATATACTACGATGTATGTAACATACAATATACATACATATATAATATTAAAAATTATCTAACTATCCAAATGTTGACAAAATAAAGACTCTAAGTAACAATCTCTTCAATGCTAATGTTTGATTGCTTATTTTGCAAATAAATAATATCTATTCGTAAATAATAAACGTAACATAACGACTGTAATCCTCGAAGATGTAGGCAGTGAAACGTAGCACTCTCCCACGTTTCTCCAGTTACGTTTACGTCCCACTGTGTTATTCAATACTACAAAATAATAACTGCTCATATAAGTTATTATTTAATACTATAAATTAATGCTTATATAAATAGTAAATTTATGTAAGGCCCATAAAATTTGTCGACATAATCTTCCAAAATCTTTCTCAACGCACATAATCATATCCCACGAGGAAAGCATCATTTAACCAATCTATTGAATTAAAAGGCAGTTGATAACGGCACGTGAAAAACAATCAAAAGTAATAGAAAAAGAAAATGAGAGTGAAACAAACGCATTGTTGCGGCGTCGACGGATAAATAAATACTATTGTTGTGTGTATGGGATTTTGGATCGCCAGCAAATCTGCTCGATAAGGGACGGTTCGGTTTAAAATGTAAGGTTGAGGTTTAAGGCGACATTTTCAAAAACAGAGAGAAAGAAGCAACGTACAGATAAGTACGATCGGAAAAAAAACTTTTTTGTAATAGAAACTAACAAAATGTTTGCAAGTGCAAGCTAAAAAACGTTTTAAAAATTACTACGAATCATTTACATCTTTCAACTGAATATTTTGACTAAACAGTTAATATCATTCAATGTGTGCAAATTTGAAGAATAGTATCCCATTTTTTTAAGCACCACGTGTGGTGACACTATGAGGACACCAATTATATTCCAATCAAAAACGTATACGTACTTACAACACGTGGTGGGCGGCTGGTGTCGAGACGATATGCTATTAAAACGGTTTTATTGTTATTACGAACGTTATTAGGACGTAACTAATAAATCGCCGTCAAAACGCCCGAGAGTCGAAAACTTTCATAACTCTTTCCGATCTGATTGTATGTATGTATGTAATGGTTGTGATGAAAAATTCATAAGAATTAGATCGAACGTACGCAAGAGGATTGCATTGTTTGTTAGTTACATGATAAATTTATCGAGATCAAAGCATATAGCATATTTTATTATAAACGCGAATGTTTGTTAGTATGGTTGGATGTTTGTTACTCATTCACGTAAAAACTACTGAATGGATTTTAATGAAACTTTTCAATAATATAGCTTATACATCAGAATAACACATACGCTATAATTTATAAAAATATTCTATGAATTGTCCAAATTATCCAGTACACGTCAGTAGGATATGACCAGCTGGCGTCCGCGTTGCGCCCCTTGGCTCTCACCCCTAGCTCGCCAGCTCAACTTTGTTGTCTAGGTATTTGATTTTAACATATAAACTACTTTTTATCCTAGATTCCCACGAGGTCGGTATTTACGCGGGAAAAACTTTGTGACCCACTAATTTCCACGCGAGCGAAGCCGGGAGCACATCTAGTAGAATATAAAAATGTTTTGGCTCCTTTCAGATTACTTCAATGTGTTGAAAAAAATACCCTTATTTGAATGTACAGAAAAACTGTCCTTGTAGTTTTATTACAATATGTAAAAAACTTTTTACTCTTTTCTGAAATGAAAGCGTTTTCATTCCAATTTATATATCATATGTAAAGAAATACATTGTGTCTGTAGAAGCAGCAATTATGGATGCGAAATTTTTAAACGGCTGTCCAGCGGCTCTACAGATAAGAAAAGACCCACCCCACCGTTCTGCCATAAAACTCATTGGGCACTTGTACATTTCCATTACTCGTGTAAAAATAATAAATAATATGAATATATTTGACCTTTATTAATCTTATGAAGCAGCGCATCAGTTATACCTATCTAGTTTATTAAGGTGATTGCTTTCCCTATTTGTTTAAAGCGTTTTGTATCGTATTGTACACTTCAATTAGTTATAGGTATATAGTAAGATCGAAATAAAATCAGCGTGAAATGAAACAGAGAATTAGATTACTATTTTATATATTGAAAATATTTCTACTATCACGCTAATTTAAAAAACATAAAAGCTAAATACATTTTATATATATAAAAAAAGCAAATGCTGTGAAATATAAAAATAGGCTGGTCTTTGTTTGGTATTATTCACGCCACCATAATATTTAATTTCATTTACATACCTACATAGCGTAACATCACGCCTGTAATTTTTGAAGAGGCAGCCAGAGGAGTGTAGTACATTCCCATATTTCAGCACCATAAAATAGAGGGTGAGCCTATTGCCATATGCCGGCCGCAGATCCGGATTCCGAGCTACTACCAGAAATTTAAACTAGAAAATCTAAGTTAGAGAAATCCTAAAATACACGACCGGGGGATCGAATCAAGAACCTTTTTATCCGCAGTCCCACTTGCAACCACTCAACTAAGGAAAACGTCATTAATATCAATAAAGATATCCATAAAATTAAACTGAAATATTGAACAAATATTGAAATATGGCGAGAGATTGATTACTATTTAAATATGTACTATGTATATATACGAGTTCTTATTGTGCGCATACAATTGTTCTCAAATAACACTCCGCGAATGAACAAGTGAACGCGTCAAAGCGCATGAAAAGCGGCGAGATAAGGCGAACTTTCTTAGCACGACAATACAAGAAAACGGCGAAAGTTAACAACAAATATTACAATGTAGAGAAAATCTTCGTCGCACATTAAAACTACGTGAATAAGGAGAGGAAATTAGCATCGCGTTTGTTTCGAATGCGCCAACGATTACATTGTACCTACTAACCGTCTCTATGGTGGAACATTCTAGACAAAACGTCTTTATAGCGCTATAAACGTGTTATGTAGAAACGGGCCGCATAGCGCGAATCATTTCTTACATTTATCAAATGACAATTCTTCTTACGATTTTATTAATTCTTCTGATATTCAATAATCAATTTGTTTACTGCAAACTGTCTAGATGGATTTAAAATTTGTAATACGAAGATTTAAATTCAAAATATCCGCATGCAAGTTTAAGAAAACTTCTAGAATACTACCATTATATGCATCTCGTTTAAACCAGTATAGGAATGTGCATTATTTCTACTAAGACAACATATATTTCAACACAAGGTACAGCATAAGAGAATGATTTAAAACGCAGTTTGTTTTAATGAAGTCCAAACAACATAGCACGCTTTACAACGCAAGTGGACTGATTAAAAACTAGCATGAAAGAATACATTAAAAAAAAGCCCACACCCAATTAAGGATTATCTAGTCATAAATGGAAGCTATAATCAAACCCAATAAATAACTACACAACCTGTGTAAATGTGTGTGAGTTTGTTTATGAGTACGTAACACTTGCAAGAAATACTGTACAAAATTTCCAATGTCACCTACTTGCGAAATATTGAAACTCAGTACTAAACATCGAAAACTTGGCAAAGGCACAAGACAGTTTCTCTCGCCGCCACGGGCATTCACTAATTTCTAATGAAATGACACACTAACATGTTCGTTCATACGTGAGTCGTTTATAATAAGCATATGAGATAGAGCGAAACATAAAACACTAGAAACCTAACCTAATCTAAACACAAACCTTCAAAGAGCACAGCAATTTAGGCAATTCGCAGGCAACGGACATAGAGACACGTGATGATTTCGCAAACGAACTACTATGCTAAGCTTAACATCAGTATAACATATTATTAATGTACTTATACTTTAATAAGTGAGTGTAAACAGTAATGAATGTTGAAGTACGTTTGGTCTACAAAGATAATGGTATCTGACAGTACACGCTCTCTGCCTAACCCGGGAAAGACCCGGCATGACGATAAAATAATAATAACACATTATGGATTTTAGTACGGAACAATGCGTACAATGGAAAGTTTCCATGCGCCTAGATAGAATAAAAAAAATAGGATAAACCATAAGAAAAATATGATTCACCTAGAGAAAATGATTACGCACTGCTCACAACAGAGCAAAAGCTGACAAACAATTTCCGTGCAAAACATATCGTGTCAATCGTCAATAGAAGATGAGGAACGCAAAAAACACGACGCTATCAATAGTCCCCTAATGATAGTAATTGGTGCGGAGACGTGTTTAGCTACGACAATTTGCCATGTATCGAACAATTAGGAGGACGAGCAATTATCACGACGAGACCGGGCACAATTGACAATGTGAGCGATTAAACAATTAAGCGGCCAGTTACGAATTGTAAGGATACTAATACCTACCTAACAACTACACTCATTACTAACACATATTGAAACAGTTCTATTAGCAATTAACACCAACTAATGATCTCGTTAATAAATAACGGGATTACCATTATTAATGATACTAATCATTGTATTACCACTCAATATTGCCAGTTGCTTCTTTCATAGTATAAAACAATTGTATATACGTTCCGAGAACTAACATCATCATAGCATACCATCAAGAAATAACATCATCATCATAATATCACGCTTTTATCACTCT
>DWEJ01001553.1:0-12833 GCA_018245835.1 Mysoria sejanus stolli | reverse complement strand
ATAAGGGCATTATATGAAGAGCACTGTCCAAAATTTGTCCTTTGGAAGTCACAGACGGTCAAGACATAAATAATACCCTTCAAATTTCTTGAAAGCAGTGCTTTCAAGGAGGCCCAGGTTGTTTACGCTACAAGTTCGCCAGCCTGTGGCTCCAACGGTCTGGCCGGAGCGGGGATCCAAGCGCGGGGGACGAGGGCGCTGCGCCGCTGCCAATGCGAGTCTAGAACAGTCCCCCGTACAACTACGTGGTGGGCGCACGCGCACCTATTGTCGATAACTTCTGTATTAACTGTTAAACGCACCAACGAACAATATATCACGCTATTTTCTACAACGCCGCAAGTGTTTCATTTTTAACAGACAAATATTTAAAATTCTAAATGTCTTATAATAAATTAATACTAGTATGATTGCCAATAATAGGCGTGCACAACATTCACAATAGGAGTACATGACATTGTCTATTAGTATTATACTCTTACATTTTACCTTTCAGCGAAGCTGAGTGATGTAGCATACCACGTAAACAACCTGCTGTCGCCGGTACGCTTCGCGGAGGCACTGGCCGTCGTGCCCGAGCGCGCCGTGCTGGTTGAGGTGGCGCCACACGCGCTGCTGCAGGCGGTGCTTAAGCGCGCGCGGCCCGCGCCCGCCGCCGTGCACGTGCCGCTCGTGCGTCGCGACGCTCCCGACCCCGCGCTGCACCTGCTGGCGGCCATTGGCAAGTGCGTACCTTTTGTTATTATTTCTATTGGTATATATTTTTGGGCCGTTATATAGTATATTAAATCTATGGTCCGGCGTAGACTATACTGTGCGGGCGGGCAGCCTCGCGCGGGCGAGCTGTACGGCCGCGTGCAGTGGCCAGTGTCGCGCGGCACGCCGGGGCTGGCGTCGCGCGTGCAGTGGGACCACTCGGTGGAGTGGAGTGTAGCGAACTATGGCGCTGCGCGCTCCGGCGAGAACGTCATCGAGTACGAGCTCTCCAAGAACGACGACGCGTTTATATCCGGCCACAACATCGACGGCCGCATCCTCTTCCCCGCTACCGGCTACTTGGTGAGACACCGTCTATTTAATTCTATTATTTGGATTTGAATGTTTGAACTGTAAGGACGACAGATGAAATTTAATGTACAAATATTTGCAGACTCTTGTGTGGAGAACGATGGCGAAATTACACAATAAAAAATTGGAGGAAACCGCGGTAATAATAGAAAACGTTCAGTTCAGACGAGCTACAATAGTATCGCGCGATGCCCCGGTGCGGTTCTTGATCAACGTGCTCGAGGGTACCGGCGAATTCGATGTGTGCGAAGGTGGCAGCGTAGCCGTCACTGGAACCGTGCGGCTGGCGGACGAACCCGCCGCCGAGCGCCTGCCGCTACCTCCAGCGAGTACCACGGACGAGCCCGAACTGCTGCCACTCGTTACCGACGACATTTACAAGGAGCTGCGTCTCCGCGGATACAACTATAGCGGCATCTTCCAAGGCATTAAGACGTCCGATGCGCGCGGGACCGCCGGCACGTTGGCTTGGGAAGACAACTGGATCTCCTTTATGGATACGATGCTACAATTTGGCATTATCGGCATAAACACGCGCGAGCTGTACCTGCCCACGCGGCTGCAGCGCGCGCTTATCGACCCCGCGGCGCAGCGCGCGGCCGTTGCGGCGGCGGCGGGCGGCGCGCTACGCGTGCGCATGTTGCGCGACGTCGACGTCATCGCGGCGGGCGGCGTGGAGTTCCGCGGCGTCAAGACCAGCCTGGCGCCGCGCCGTCTCAACCCGCAGGCGGCACCGAAGCTGGAGAAGTACGTGTTCCTGCCGTACGACAACGCCAAAGTGACCACCGAGGACACGTCGCGATCGAAGCGCGACGCGATCACCGTGAGCCTGCAGGTGGTGTTGGAAAACGTGGGCTCGATCCGCCTGCGTGTCGTGGAGGCGGCGCTAGAACGCCCGGCTGAAGCATTGTTAGTGCCGCTGGCGCTACAACTGCTGGAGGCCGAGCCTGCAGTGCGTGTGGATGCGATACTAGCGGCCGGATCAATCGCCGCCACTTATAACACTCCAATGCAGAACGTAGGCATTAAGGTGAGATTTAGTATAAAATTAATTTTTTAATTCCCTTAGTTATTTAACTGCCTCGTTAGTCATGTCGGTAGCAAGCGCAACAGCCGATCGAGAGGACCTGGCTTCAAATCTCGGGTCGGATCTAACTGAATTTTTCTAATTTAGATTTTCTAGTACTGGCTCGGACTCTGTAAATGTGCCTGGTATATGGCAATAGGTTTACCACCTATTCCATAAAAGGACGTAAACGTGGTGAAACATGGGCGTGTTCTGCACTCCTTTGCCTACCTCGTCGGGAATTACAGGTAACTCCGAAGGATGTACGAAGTGGGCCTCCGGAAGCGGACTGCCATCTCGTGCTGGCCTCGGATGTATTCTCGAGGTACGGCGCCATCGTGCTCGGCCACCTGGCGGGCGCGCTATGCGACGGCGGCATGGTGTTACTGGAGGAGCCGCACGGCGCCAGCGAGGAGCGCGAGGCGCGCGACGCGCTGGCTGCGGCCGGGCTGTGCGTGGTGTCGCGCCAGGTGGCCGCCAGCTGCGAGTACGTGCTGCTGCGGCGGCTCCCCGCGCTGCCGACCACGCGCCTCGTGGTGGAGGTGGGCGAGGACAACGCGTACGCCTGGGTGGAGCAGCTGCGCGCGGCGCTGCAGCGAGCCGAGAGCGAGGACGTGCGCGTGTACGCCGTGTCGCGCTCGCCCAGCAGCGGCGTGCTCGGGCTGGCCACGTGCCTGCGCGGCGAGCCAGGCGGCCGCGCTCTCCGTGTCTTCTACTTGCCGGGCGCGCGCGAACCCTTCTCGCTCGACTCGTCCGTCTATGCACCCGTCGTGGCCAAGGACTTAGCCGTCAACGTGTTGCGTGCCGGCGTGTGGGGATGTTACAGACATTTGTTACTCTCGGACTCCAGCGACGCTCAACTGCAGGTACGACTCCGTCCGTGCACAAATAACTTTGTAACGAGAAGACCTTGATGTTGAAATATAGGAATCCCACGTGCAGGTGGAGCATGCATACGTCAACACGCTGACGCGCGGCGACCTGTCGTCGCTGCGCTGGATCGAGTCGCCGCTGCGCTTCGCGGCGGAGGCGGGCTCGGCGCCGGGCACGGAGCTGTGTCGCGTGTACTATGCTCCGCTTAACTTCCGGGACATCATGCTGGCCACCGGCAAGCTGCCACCCGACGCGTTGCCCGGCAATCTAGCCGGACAAGTACGTAATTCTTGACGAGTATTCTTAAAAGGCGCGTTGTGGCGGCCTATTTTCATATTCCTCGCATTTCCTTGGCACTCAACGGTCTCCTGAACGTTTTGTTTGCAAATGAATAGATAAAAATTGCCCGTGTCTGAACGGAGGTATAATACATCTCCGACACTCCCACCCCATACCGGGGAGTTGTAAAAGGAGACTAAACCCGGCGTTGACAGGTCGTAGCGTGGGTGGTGTGGGAAGCCGTGTACTGTGTGTGGGAATCCGTATATACAACGTATGTATATGCGGATTATGGACATTAGAAATTATGGACAAAATCTTCTCAGGGAAGTCTTATCTCCAGCAGTGGACTTAGACAAGCTCACAATGATGATAATAAAATGAAAATAAATAAAAACTTTTCAATCTGTAACTCCGATCGCGATAATTTAATTGTCCGTTTGTGACAGGAATGTATTCTGGGACTGGAATTCAGTGGTCGGTCGGCCAGTGGCAAGCGTGTTATGGGTATGGTCGCAGCTCGCGGGCTAGCCACCTCCGTGCTCGCCGACAGCGGTTTCCTATGGGAGGTGCCAAAAAAATGGTAAGTATCCGCCGCCGCTAGTTTATAGGTCGACGGGTGTGTATCTCGGCAGAGTTAATTGAGCGAGTCCATTGTAGGTCGCTGGAGGAGGCTGCGTCGGTGCCGGTGGCGTACGCCACGGCCTACTATGCGTTGTGCGTGCGAGGGCGCATGCGGCGCGGCGAGTCCGTGCTCGTGCATGCGGGCACGGGCGGCGTGGGACAGGCCGCCATCGCCATCGCACTGCATGCGGGCTGCACCGTGTTCACGACCGTGGGCACGGCGGACAAGCGCGCCTTCCTGCGCGAGCGCTTCCCCGCTCTACCCCCGGAGAACGTGGGCAACTCGCGCGACACCTCCTTCGAGCAGTTGGTGCTGCGCCGCACGCGCGGTCGCGGGGTTGATCTGGTTCTTAACTCGTTAGCAGCTGACAAACTGCTGGCCTCGGTGCGCTGTCTGGCCGTTGGAGGTCGCTTCCTCGAGATCGGCAAGCTCGACCTTTCCAACAACACTCCTCTCGTGAGTTGCTTCTTAACCACTTTTTTCTCTTTTCACTCAAGTTCTATTATTTCTTAAACAAATATATGTAATTGAATATTTAAGAATATAAGAAACCCACTATCTTTATCTGTTTCCTTATACTATTGATTTGCTTTTTTGTATAACTAAATAAAAAATCTAAATTGTTGTACACAGGGCATGTCGATTTTCCTGAAAAATACAACATTCCACGGCATCCTCCTGGACGCGCTGTTCGAGGACGGCGAGCGCGGCAGCGAGCGCGGCAGCGAGCGCGAGGCCGTGGTGCGCTGCGTGGCCGACGGCATCGCGGCCGGCGCCGTGCGCCCGCTGCCCACCACCGTATTCGGCGACCATCAGCTCGAGCAAGCATTCCGGTACTCGCTATGAATATGCACTTGGTTTATAATTTACGGTACTTTCCGTTACGGCACTATTCAAACCAAATAGCTTTTTTGAAACCATACATAGAACATTGTTATAAATATTTCCGAAAGTACATCAATAACACAAATGGTTGGATGGCTAAATACAATAAATAAAATTAATATGTCATAAGCTTTTTATTATCTTACAATAAAATTGTTATTACTTAATAGTAACACCTTATTATTTCTTATTAATTATTAATTTTAGTATAATTATCGATTGTGCGAATAATAAATTAGACTTTAAACTGAATTTTGGATTTTGGTGACATAGAAAGAAAAATCAAATCAATTTGAAATATATTGATCTTGTCACTTTTAAAAAAATATTAGTGGTTCATAATAAAACCACGCAAACATCTATGAATGCAAAAGTGGTCGCTGAGTCATAGGAATGAATAACGCATAAACGCATAGTGTACCGACGCAGATTCATGGCCACCGGAAAACACATCGGCAAGGTGGTGCTGCGCGTCCGCGAGGAGGAGGCGGAGGGCGCGCGGCCGGCCACCAAGTTGGTGCCGGCCATGCCGCGCACGTACTTCCATCCGGAGAAGACTTACATTCTCGTCGGTGAGGCTTGTTCGAACTGTGCGTCGACAAGGTATCCGCATCTCGAGGGGGAAATCGTTGACGAGCGTCGTGTCCGCAGGGGGGCTGGGCGGGTTCGGGCTCGAGCTGGGCCAGTGGCTGATGGTGCGCGGCGCCACGCGGCTGGTGTTCAACTCGCGCAGCGGCGTGCGCTCGGGCTACCAGGCGTGGTGCGTGCGGCGTTGGCGCGAGGCGGGCGTGCGCGTGGAGCTGTCCACGGCGGACGCCACGACGGCGACGGGCGCACGCACGCTGCTGCGCGACGCGGCGCGGCTAGGCGCCGTGGGCGGCGTGTTCCACCTGGCCGCCGTGCTGCGCGATGCTTTCCTCGAGAACCTTACGCCCGATGATTTCCGCGCAGTGGCCCGTCCGAAGATTGACGGTGCGCCCCCTTCTCAGTTTATTTATTTTTATTCGCACTATAGGTTTATTACCGAATTTGTGTTGTTATCGAATTCAAACTGTGTTTTACGAAACGAAGGATCGGAATGAGTAGTTCGGATGGTCACAGTTCGGCTTAAGTCTATTTCGATAGTTCTATACTCCCCGTATTAAAAGCGAGACGAAAATCCTCAATCGGTTTTCCGATTTTAATTAAGTAATACGACTGTTGTTTATCTCGTTTTAGGAACCAAGGCATTGGACGTGGCTACTCGTGAGTTAGCGCCAGAGCTAGACTACTTTGTAGTATTTTCTTCGGTGTCTTGCGGACGTGGCAATCCCGGACAGAGCAATTACGGGCTCGCCAACTCTGCCATGGAGCGCATCATGGAGCAGCGTCAAGCGGACGGGCTACCGGGCCTAGCCGTGCAATGGGGCGCTATCGGTCAGTTTTACTAACTTCTAAACATCACTTGTATTAAAGGAAGTATTAAACTAAAAATCTATTGTTTATTCGCTATAAATCTGCAGCGCACGGAAGTTTTTAAATTTGTAACAAAATAAACATGAGGAGTAGACGATATAACTGTGGCGTGTTTGCATATTTCAGGCGAGGTGGGGCTGGTCATGAACATGATGGGCAAAGATGGCGAAGAGGCGGTGGTGGGCGGCACGGTCCCGCAGCGCATCGCGTCGTGCATGGAGGCGCTGGGCGCGCTGCTGGCGCGGCCGCACGCCGTGGCCGCCTCCCTCGTGCTGGCGGACAAGCGCCGCGCCGCGGCCGCGCCGCAGCAGGACTTGTTGCATGCTGTCGCAAACATTCTCGGTATAATCGATTAATTATCATGTATTCGCTTATTATTTCTTGAGCAATTGGTGCTCTAATACTTTCGTCTGAAATGTCATTAACTTGAAATCCGCACGAGCAACGTTGAACTAATTATTAAATATTGAATAATTGTAAAGTTACTCTTTTGACAAGTAACATTTTTTATTGTATGTAATGTATACAAATGTAATACTATCGGTTTACCGTGTATATAAAGTAATACTGGTCGTACCTATAACTTGATTTATTAGAACTTTCTTTGCTGTTAAGGGGTAATAACGTAACAAATCCCAATTTTCTTTCTCGATAGGCGTGAAGGACCCCAGTAAGGTATCGGAGTCGGCGAATTTAGCAGAATTAGGCATGGATTCGCTGATGGGCGCCGAGATCAAGCAGACCCTTGAGCGCGGCTATGACGTAGTGCTGGGCGTGCAAGAAATCCGTGCACTTACTTTCGCCAAATTACGCGCCTTAACTGGCGGAGCGTCGCCCGAACAGGTCACCAAGCAACCCACCGAGACAGCACCCGGCGACGATCTGGTGCAGTTCGCCGTCGTGGGCGAGTTGGTGCCGAAGCAGGTGGTTGTTAAGTTGCCCAGCGCGGCGGAGGGTGTGGAGAACACGCGGCCCGTGTTCATGGTGCACCCCATCGAGGGCGTGGTGGACTTGCTGCGCGGGCTGGCGAGCGGCGTTCGCGGCCCCGTGCTGGGGCTGCAGTGCACGCCGGCGGCTCCGCTCGGCAGCATGTCGGAGCTGGCGCGCTTCTATGTGGCGCACGTGCGCGCGCGCCAGCCCGCGCCGCCCTACACGCTGCTCGGCTACTCCTTCGGCGCCGCCGTCGCCTTCGAGATGGCGTTGCAGCTCGAGCAGGTCGGGGCACTTTCCGTACTTATTTATACACATAAAATGATATGAGACTAATTGAAACGAAATAGAGCTTTGTAGATGCATATTTTGAATGCAGTGATCATGATGTGATTAAGAATGGAATTTAATCGGGTAATCGATTCCACCGGTTATTAAATTTTAAATGGATGCCCGCAGGCGGGTTGCGAGACGCGGCTGGTGCTAGTGGACGGCTCGCCGGCGTATATCGCGACGCATACGATGCGCGGCAAGAGCAAGCGCAGCGCGCGCTCGGCCAACAGCGACGAGGCCGACGCGCTCACCTACTTCGTGCTACAATTCAAGGACCTCGATCCCGCCAAGGTGAGAATATATTCTTGCACGTAATATGTAAAAAATCTGCTTCGAAATGAAAAGGTAAGATTCAGAGACATGAGGTTGCGAGGGCGAGGTGTCACGAAAAAATCCGTACGCTTACAGTTTAGCGAGCAGCTGGAGCGGCTGGGCAGCTGGGAGGAAAGAGTCAGCACAGCCACGAGCGCGCTGGCGGGCGCCACGCCGCACGCGGCGGATGCGCTGGCCGCCGCGGCGCAGCTGTTCTACCGCAAGCTGGTGATTGGCGACGGGTACCAGCCCAGCAGCAAGCTGCGCTCGGCCGTGACGCTGTACACGGCGCGCGACAACTACGTGACGCTGGGCGAGGAGTACGGGCTGCGCGCCGTGTGCGCGGGCCCGCTGCAGGCGCGCCAGCTGGCCGCCACGCACCGCTCCATCCTGGCGGGCGACGCCGCGCGCACCATCGCCGACCACGTGTCGGCGCTGCTCGCGCACTAGCGCGCTCGGCCTCGAGTAACGATAACTTTGGACATTTCACCAATGTTTAAATGTATTCCACCCTCGTTTCGGGTGAATATTGTTTCTCGAATGACGTGTAGCAGAATCTCTCCGCATATTGAATTCGAAGGGAGGCTGCTTCGTTAATTGTTAGGGAATGTCGATTTTGACGTAGCTTTTGATGTTTCGCTTAATTCTACCGTCGGGTAGATAGGGTTATACCGGCATCGATGAAAAAAGTTTATTGACGGTGTATTGACGCGAATATGAAGTCTATACACCAAAATTAGATCTTATAAAAATATTTAAAAATGGACCGTCATACAAGTCGCTTCGTCTATCCTAAAACCGAACCAATTTGTAAACGAACCATTGCATACATAGTATTATGTATTGACATTGGAAGGGTTCACATTCCGAATATATTATCTGGTCTTAGAGTAATTATTTTATTAATATTATTGACATATTATTATTGACATTTATTTCTTTGTAATAGAACTAGGCGCAATGGATTGTATGTAACGCACTGGGGTATGTAGTCTTAATATTTAATAAGTTAGTAAATCGGCCAGACCGACATAATATGTGTAAGTGTACTTGACAAGTTACTGACATCACATGTATAGGTTAATTTGACCTCAAAGGGTTCACTTTTGTATATACTTGCTTAGTGCGGGTTACGGTAGAGGATAGTATTCCAAACTGCGCGCAACTCGCAACGGTGAAACATGTAATCTCGGTTTGTGTTTAGCTTTATCATTAGCGTGTACGTACTAGTAATAAGTAGTTAGTTCCTGTGTGTGGTTGTTGTGGTAATTTATTGTTACTGACCGCGCGACAGCGTCCTGTGATTAAAAGTGCATTATTTTTCATATTTTTTGTTTTATTTTATCACATATGCTTACTAGGTGGCCGCTATTTGTGTACGTATTCACCATCAACCAAATATGTTGTGTTTGCATAGGATAACTTTTCTCCTATACCAGCTCTGACTAACAATTAAAACGGCTTGACTCACGTTTTTATTTCGTGGTTACCGGATCTATTGTGGCTAAACAGGATTCAATTCATGCAGTACAATCTTAAATGGCAGAACTTTAATGTCACAAGAGACAGTCACATGACCTGACCTGAGTGAACAGTGGCGGCGTAAGTCAAAAAATGTTATGTGCGCAAAAAACATTTGACGGGGCCCTCTGCCAGCGCAAAAAGACGGATTGTATAAAATAAACACTTGGTCGAACACTACAAAGAATTTTCTATTTTAGAAATTTTCTGGAAAATCTAAATTAAAATTTTAGTAGTGATTCGGAGTTCGACGTTTCGATGCATGGCAATAGGCTCACCACCTATTCCATAGTGGGACGTAAACATAACCGGTGAAACGTGGTGAGCCTATTGCCACGCATCGGGCACATATCCAGACTCCGAACCACTACTAGAAAATCTAGATTAGAAAATTTTGTAGTGTTCGACCCGGGAATCGAACCCGGGACCTCCAGATTGGCAGTCGCACTTGCAACCAACACTACCAACAAGTCAGTAAAATTTTAAAATACTCTATACTATCACATACTCACATATCTGTATCACATACTCACATATGTGTATAATATCACGTTCTCTATTTTCTATAAAACATTAACTTTTACAAAATCAAACTAAACTACCTACAACGAATATAATTATTATTATATATTCAGTAAAACATGAAGTTAAATTGTAGTTTCGCACACACAAGATAACTATACAAATAAATTAATTTAGAAAGTCGTTTCGCTATCTGAAGAATAATAAAGACAGATAAATATGCACAATACTGTAGGTAAGTACTATCAACTTGCTCTGGGCGAGTCTGATCTCGTTTATCATCCTAGACCAGGCGTTATACACGGACATAACGGCAAGCATACATTACTTTAAAAGGCAGCGAACTACTTATCTTTAAAAAAAATCTGATCACGTTTCAGTGACATTCGACTTATATACATATTACTTCGCTCACGTAAAAATGTAGTAAACATGCAAATTAAAATTTGCTACTCACTTCTCAAGAGATTTCAGACGCCAAGCTCAAAACGACTCAAATGATTTAAAAAAAACACAACACTTAAACTCAAAGCACTGGAAGTTATTTCATTATCATCACACTTAACAGAGGTCTGCGAGGTATTAACTATTAAAAAAATTGTTTCGATTTGCTCGTCGGATCGAAGCCGCGCGTGCGATTCAAAAACGTTTGTGCGCGGAATGAGGAATATTATGGTGCTCAGTTGTTAAACGTAGCGCGGGAAAACGTGAACGGAATCGTCATATTCATACAATGTTATTTTTGTCCTGCTCGCACATTATTTTTTTACATTTTAATGAATAATAAACCACATAATAAAGTTTCTAGTCTAATTTTTCAGGCCAACCAAAATTATAGAATTATACTTGTAATAAAACAAGTCTACAAAGTTCTCACATATTATAAAAAAAGTGCTATTGTGATATAATTAAATATAATAAAACAACTGTATTAATCTCCGTAGATCTCAAATGCAATGTATTCTATAATAATGCATTTTATTAATTATGATATTATATAAAAACCGACTTTAAAAGTTTCCTTGGAAACATACGCATTTTAAATATTATATTCTTGACTAAGATTATATCTGTGATGGTATAGATGTCGCTGATAACGCTATTCAATATTCTGATAACCTGCCAAAATGAGTGCATACAATATACAAAAAGTATTATACACCAAATCAAAGTAATTCATAAAATATTAAGAGATGGCGCTGTTCTACAGTTTCCAGAGAATATTTTGTTAATGTTCACTACTTGCACTTAGATGTCTCGTTAAATGATGGTAAAACAATACTTGTTTAATTATTAAACTTTAATACATGTAAAACATATTGCTATTAGATATACCATATATGTATATATCAGTCGGATAACCGCTTTAAACAATTAATCAATAAGTTAATTTTAAGAAACATCTCAATCGTAAAATTACATCAAAACGAAAAGAAATTTGCCGTGCCGCTCATAAAAAAGTTATTCATAAATACATTATGTAAAAATTGAAGCATTATGTTAAAATGATGACATAATTTTAGCTACAGTCAAAGCCAGACAGATGTCCTTTTATGGAAGCTTACACACACACTGCCACACAGACCTGTATGCTGTGTGAGCAACATAATTTCTTATAAATTACAGAAGCTACGACAAATTGGGCAAAACGTATAGAGTTTTTACGTTATTATAGGAATTCAAAACGTTTTCATAGTACAGGTTCACTATCAGATGAATAAAATATAATAAAAACCGTGAAAACTATACCAGACCGGTTTGCATATGTGTGAATAAACATGTAAATCACAATTCGCGCACACTAGGAATAAATATCGATTTCTAGTGCTGTAATTTTTGTCGATATTTATTTTAATAAAACACGCTGATTAACTATGTATGTTTTTTATCGTGTTAATTACATAAATGCACCCATTGTTGCGATCTTCGGAATGTTAGCAATCAGAAAGAAATGCGATTATACTGCATTTGAAAGCTTATACATGCCAAATACAAAACAAAATTTGATATAGCGTTCATAAAACAAGGTTTTAAAAATTAACATACATAAACTTGTATTCAAACAAAATTTATATTTATTAAAGCTTAATATGATTTCATGTACAAGCGACATAACAGTAACAAATACGCAAGAAGTTATGCTGTATGCGTTGTTTAATACTTGATAGACGTTCGGTACTTTAATGTGGCTGTATTGACATTAAATCTTATAAAAATAATTTTAAGACATGGAGATTAAGAAATTCAATAAGACAATTGGTAGTTATTACTTAATTATATTATAAAGGAAATAATTATATGTTACAGATTCTTATCTTGTTTACTTCTGTGCATAATAATTGTAACAATATGTATGTCTGTAATTAATTATAGAATATTTAAGAGACGGCTATATAAAGACGGTTAATCACATTAAAAACAGACCTGTAAGATAGTAAGAATAATAATTCATATTCAGCCTATTCAGCATATTCATATTTAGTTCAGCCTTTTTTCATTATTTCTGAATAGTATGACCTAATGTTATATTTGAAGAATTGTATCCTGAGGTGTACCTAATGTTTTATAATACGCATTTAGAATACAATCGAGCCAATTACGGTACTTTATAGTATTATGCTACGGAACTCTTAACAATGTACTACAAAAGTAATAAGCCAAATATAATTTCCAATTAAAATTGGCTTGATTATGTAATGAACTTATCAATCAATTCAAAGCTTTTACAAATATATCAGTTTCATTAGGTTTAAGCAAAAGTGTAATTCTGCGAAATATACAAACATAGCTAAATTGAATACACCGAGAAGTAGAGTAGCTATCGGTAAACTTTATTCAACTCTAAAATTCACATCCCTATTGCGGATGAATCATCAGCCCACATATTCCCGCAATGGTGAGATAATGCAGCTACGACTTCATTGGTCGATACGCCTATGCGGCAGTAAAATTCACCAATCACAG
>DWEJ01001552.1:0-12833 GCA_018245835.1 Mysoria sejanus stolli | reverse complement strand
CCATACTAGAAAATCTAAATTAGAAAATTTTGTAGAGTTCGACCCGGGAATCGAGCTCGGACCTCCTGATCTGCAGTCACACTTGCAACCTTATTAAATACTTTTCACTTATTAAATACTTCGTTACAATGATATTAAACATAATTATGGTTAATACTGACAACGCGGTTTTAAATTATCTTGCACAATTAATGTTTTCAACATATACATAAAATTTTATAGTTTTATGCCCTATGTAAATAAACTTACTACGTGTAATATATTTAGAAAAATAATAGTTTTGCTGTAAAATATGTTGTGGCTTGATGGCTCTATGTATAAAATGCTTAAATCGTGAATGGACTCGTGTGGTCTTAGTTTTTTTTTATTTGGTGCATATATTTCGTGCAATATTTATGATCTGTAGCATTAAAAAATATGACTGTATTGTTGTTTGTAAGAGCAATACTTCAAAATCTATTTGATTGCTTGAATTTTTTTCTTCAATAACATTGTATATAGTGTTTGTATTAGAATGCAAGTCGCTGTTTATTTTTTATTGTCTAACGCTCTCTTAAAGTTGGTTATTTTAATTATCGTATTAGCTATACAAAGTATTATTTATAGGCTTTATATTATTAATACACTTAATGAGAAATACAAGTCATTATTTCTTTTCACAAATGATATTATAGTTATTATAGATTATAGTTTTAAAATAGGTATTTTTAAAATTGGCTGTATTTTTGGCAAGTTACTGTTTTTTTTTGAAACGATCAAACTTTCAAACAAATATTTTAGTGAGGAGAGTAGTAATAGGAATTGTAAGGTATAAATATATTTGTAGTAAGAATATAATTTTTTAATGTGATTGTATTTGTCTAGATTGACTAATGTAGATGGAGCGAGGTGACGGCGTCTCGGTACCGTATACATCCGGTTGCTTTACCATTCGATTGTAACATGGTGCTGGTTCTATTTTTTGGTATTTATATTAATTATCATAACGTGGAGGTGGCAACACTGTTTATGTACTTTAAAAATGTTTTATATTTTTTTCATTTTACCTGCAAATGATTATTGGCTGTTATAGCTTTGAAAGTATAATAAAATTTATGATAATAAAGTATGTGGAAACGTGGACCAGTGTTGCAACGTCCACGGCGTGCGTAGAGTAGCGCCCCGTAGCGTGGTGATGGTAACACCGTGATGAATTTCCTCGCAGAGGTTTAACTACGCGGCGGTGACTGCCGGGCTGCTGCAGCAGCAGCTGGCCCAACTGAGGCAATGCGTAGAGCCCTAGCGCTGGACTAGTCGCCGTAAGTGCGCGGTGCGTGTGTGTGGACTAACGAATGGGGCCGGCCGCGGCGCCGTGTTTGGTGTATAGTTTTGTTCAACGACCGTACTTTCAAACTATACTGTGATTCGTTATTCTTCCATTAATAAACTTTCTATGTATGCGAGTCGAGTAGTTATCGTGGTAGGGATACAATTGAATGTTGTAAGATGTTAAGGAAACGACAGTGTTGTGTAGTATTTTATTTTATTTTTATTCATTTTTTTTCTTTTCTATACAAATTGTTACCTTACCTTTCCATGTGTAAAATTACAAATATTTGCTATATGTGTTATTATATTAACATTTATTTATGTTATAACGTTCAATGATTTCACACGCGGTTTTGGCTAACACGAACATAGAGCAAAAGGTTGGTCGACATCAACAAACTATACACCAACGAACGTCAGCGCCGCACCCGCGGCGGGGGCGCGCATGCGGACGGACACACGCTTGGCATGATCACCCGGGCACACCCGATGTCTACTTGATACCATTGACAATTGCACTTGTTCGTCGACCGCTGCCCGATCTGTCACGGCTTCCTCGTGCCTGTTTAAAAAAAGAACGTCGTAGAGACGAATATTGCTAGTGGGAAATTAAATTCTCCCCACATTAGCAAAAGAGGCAGGCGTAATAATACCTACTGTCAAGTATTGACGAGGACCCCATTATTCAGCTGTTAACATCTCCGCTATTGTAGACATTGCGACAGTTACTCATGACGTCACTAACAAGTTTTACTGTCCAAACAAAACGAGGCAAGATGTAGGATATTAACGGGAACTAATTCTATTAGAGGCGACTCAGCCCTTAGAAATGAATAGAGATTGCACATAGAGAGAGAGAGAAAGAAATTCAATAAGAGCTCTTGATACGCAATCTGATCTGCAATAGATATGGCTGACATAATATGTATGTGTGGACATATATGCTGTAACATGTCACATACGTATGCTGTCCCGAATGCAAGAAATATATGTCGCTGACAGTTTTGACAGAGTTTGATGAGCGAGTGTATTGTCAAGTTTGTCAAATAGGATCCCGATCACACGCCTGACCACTAGGGGCCAGTGTACGGTGGGCCACATGGATGTTTTACTAACACTTAATTGTATGAATGGGTCATACGCAAAACCTTATATCATGGTAGGATTTAAAAAAATAGTCTTTGTTACCGTGTTTAGCTGAAAGTTATTTTCAATTGAATATAATCATTTGATAGTTATTAAATACCAATGTATCTGTGGGAATGTGTTAAGGGGTTCATACGAAACATTCGAGGTTTTTTGTTTTGTTACAATAATTATAATCTTAGGTGAGTTCAGTACAAACAATATTAGCGACCTATGTCGTCCACCGTATGGTAAGTTTATTAGAAGGACACATGTAGGCGATTGTGTGTTAAATAGCATAGTATAGCGACTGTTTTGTATTACCTCGTATACACATACGCCGTACGTTAATGTGCTCTGAAGTCTGTGGGTGTGTGTGTCAACTTAACATTTGGTTAGAATAGTTCACGAATGGAGACCACGTTTAGGCAGCCGAAACACGAATATATCCTTCCCTCTCACCTGTCACTATCTGTCCCCAATCCTTTTTCTTTTTCTACCCCCTTACATTTTTTCTCTTTCCCTTTCTCGACCTCGATCTAAACTTGAATAGAACGCCGTAACTCATGGAATTGGGTAAAATCCACTCCAAACTTGCGTCATTTAACGTTGGGAGCGGACTACGTCCAGCAGTGGAACTCATAAGGCTAACAGGATTCTTTATAAGTAGTTGTATTGGTGGTCATGTGTTTAAGTACAATTTAATATAAAGACACGTTCTTTGCTACCAAAAATTTTATAGTTATCGGTTTTTTTGAAGTGATGCGTCTAGTGGAAATGGAAAATGGGTAATATTACCTTTACTAGATCAGAAACGTGAGTTTATTTAAATCGTTTACTGTGTTTTATACAGGGATATACCAAATGTATTTTCTTGTGGTCAATACACATGCGCTCGAAGATCGTAAATAGTTTTGTCACTCAATACTTCCTTAATACTATACCGTTTTTTTCTCTCCTCCTATCGTTCTCGACATACGTATTGTCGTCTCTTTCTAACAAGTCGTTATGTCGTATGTTACCTTGCATCAAACGTTCGATATTTGTACATTTTACGGTATTTAAAGCTTATGTTGACCAATATATTCGTCAATATTTGTATAAATCTGTTGAATATTTTTTTCAAAATACATACGATAATATATACAAATACGTGCAAGATTATGAAAACTTATTATTACAAGGAAATGTCTAACACATTTTAATAACTGCATCAATATACGTCAAAGTACTCAGAATTAGGGTCTTTAAAAAATACGACGTTTTCTTTTGTGCTAGTTAATTTTTTTTTGTATGTTGTACGTATTTTTTACATTTCCTTATATTTTGTGTATTACTGTATGGCCGTGTTAATGTTATGTATTTATATGTCTATATTATTTTCCTCCTAACGCTGCACACATGCATGGAACTCAAAGGGCGTGTGTTTTGTATAATACTAACATCACACCGTAACTTGGGCTCATATTTGTATGTATCCTTTCAATAACATTACTAAGCATGAGATTATTGCTTATTGTGCCTTTTTTCAGTAGTTGCAACGTTGTATTATTATTACTAATGATTATTATGAAATTGTTAGATGTTGAAACTTTAAATTTAATTATTTAATTGAATTCAATGTTCTCATTCGCTGTAATCAAGTGTTTTGTCACCTTCAAGTAGGTGATCTGTTTTCTGATTTCAAATTAGGTTGAGTCTGTGCTATGGTAACTAGACAGCTGGTGAGACTACTTACATGGTCAACATATAATATACATTAATACAGATATTATGTACATTGTATTATTGTAGCTTGCCAATGTTTTTGCCCGTGACCTTTTTTTGTATTAGTTTTTGATAGATATTCTTAGTAAAATTTTCTAACTTGAGATCTCTACTTCTGTTTTCACTTGGTGGTGTGCTTTTTTGTCCAAGTTTTTATAGATTGAGAATGTGTACTACTACAAGGAATACGTAACTATTAATGAATATCATTGATAGGCGAAAGTGACCAAGTATTCATTATATTGGGATTTGAATAAATGGTATTGTTTAGTGTGGTAACCAAGCACATTATAATAATGATACAAAAGGCGTGTTGACACCAGGGATGTTACGGATATGAAATTTCGGATAAGGATTGGATTCGGATACGGATATGAAATTGTCAGTTTATCGGATAGTTTCGGTTATGGATATTAATGTAAAGGACGCGCGCGGCTTGTGTCTTGACCGATCAAAAACAACTTGTCATACATAAAGTGTCTCTTTTAGGGTTTCCCATTATCAGAAATTAACTGAAACTTTTATATCGGATTCGGTTACGGATATATTTTGAAATCGGATATCCCATAGTTTCGGTTATGGTTACGGAGCTCCTTAACATCCCTGGACTTTATAAGCTATTCATGGCAACTGGATGATTATGGCGAAGTGAGGTTCAGGTCAAGCGAGATCGTTCGCCCAGCCAAATGAGAAAAGTTTTTGAACACACATTTTATATACATGTTGTCATAGGCGGTAGTTTCAGAGAAACAGTAATTTTTTTTCGTGATACCTACGTGGATCTTATTTTCCGAATTTAAATGAACATTTTTATGGATATATTAGTGTAACCACATCATAAGATCAATAAAAAACATTGAAATGTTCAAAAGATTGAATAAATTGAAAAACCCATTAAATGTATAAACAAAATATTCACAATTAATGACCTTTTGAGTTTTCATAAACGTTTTCGTTTTTCAGTTTGATTCTTTCGGTATTTATAAAATTAGAATATTGTTGAACTTTGATTAACAATGTGTATAACGGATATGGACTCTAAATGGAATTTTGGTGAACACTTCCGGTCTCGTCGCCTTTACAGTTTAAGTCAGTGGGCCAGTTATTGAAACACTTCAATTTGTCATTGATCATAACGATACTTTAAAAATCCCAAGATATTATTATGATTTTGCGAACAATTATGTACACGTTAGACTGTCAAATCTTGTTACTCTGTTACTCTCTGTCAAATCTACAAATTTTGTTAGCTACTTTTGGCAATTTTGTAAAGTTTTTAATAGAAAAAAAATTATGTATGTACCTAATCTAATATGAATATTGTTAATCAAAGTTTAGCGCGTTCAGGGCGATACAGTTATGCTATGTTTACGCTTCGCATGGCTTGCGTTCTTTCCGAGTAAGTACTGCGCCAACGTTAAGGATGAAAGGTAAATTTTATTGCTTTGCTCATTCAATATTTCCTTACACTATTCGCTATCATTCCCTTTCCTATAGTTTAGAAGACTGAAGCGGAAAAGTTGCGTAGCCTTTCCTCAGCCGCCGTCACCGCGGTACAATGTTGTAATGAAACGCTTCGTACAATAAACAGGAGGCCGTCATCAACGAGCTGAAAACAAAGTCGCAGGCCGTCGGCGAGAAGAAGCTGTTGCACCAGGACGAGGTGTACAACGGCGCGCTGGAGGACATCCTGCACGGGCTGCGCAGCGAGCCGTACCGGCGCGCCGACGCGCTGCGCCGCTCGCACCGGCGCCGCATCGCGTCGCACCGCCTGTCGCGCGGGCTCGACGAGCTGGAGCTGTGATGCGACGCGCCGCCCCCGCCGCGCGAGGCGGAGGAGCGGTGCGAGCTCATCAGGTCCACGTACGAGGTGATATCCAAGTACACGCGCGCCATGTTCGACAAGCACGACGAGACCGTCGTCTGACGCGTGCCTCCCGCGCGTGTTGCGCTTCCGCGCTCTTCTGTTATTGCTGTTTATATAAATACGGATATTTCGTATGTGGCTAAGACTGATTTACCGATTTGCAATAGTAATAGTGCCTAAAATTTATGCATGTATAAACCTATACTGCCCTTACAAACGCTCTTGTGAGGTAATGTCTCGTGATGATTACTTACCTCACATAGCTGCATTTGTTTTATATTTTTTTTAATATTAATAAAGATTTTTGATTACGTGTTACGCAGACATTTAAAAGGTCAGTTTTCTAATACACGATGTTTTAAATTATATTCTCTAACCGTTAACCGGTGCACGATTTTCATTTCGACTATTGGCCTATATTCGTAATCCATAAATATGTAGATATAATATACATTGTGATTCATTGATACGGCCTGTGTTGTTGATACCCTCGCCAAACATTAGCGCCGAGTTGTTCGTATCTTAATATTAAAAAAAGACTTCCATACAAAGCCGATCCAACGGTAGCAGCGGCGAGCGCAATACGTGTGACGAAGCACATAACTTTTTAATACGCCTTATATTCATTCCAATTCACACCTCACACATCGAACGCGATATTTTGCTAAGGACGATTTATACACGAAAACGTTTGTAATTCCTTTTTTACTTAGAGAATAAATAAAAAAAGCTAAGCTTAGCGTATTGTTGTCGCGGGGTCGCGGCGCCGCGCCGCAGTAACATTTCGACGCACACGTTTTCTATTCCGACCTTCTATATTATGTAGTGCAACGTAATCGTTTGTAGTATATACACGTGTTTTTTGAATTGTAACACTATACTAGTGCTGGTAGATGATACAATTGTGAACAGTGTTCTTACGAAACTGAGTGCATGTTATGATATTTATACGATAGCCGCGTGACGTGGCGCGGCTGCGGCGCGCGGCGAGCATTTATATGTAGCATTTTGTACCTACCTATAATATTGTGATAGTTCAAAAGTGATTCCCCCTATTTTTTTTATCGCTTGTTTTTTCACGTTTTTTTATATCTGGCAACGTTTAAAAACATGTTTGATTTGTTTATTTTTGTTAATAACTACCTGATTTAGTACGTATATGCGATATTGTGTTGTTCAGCTTCCGTTCTGTACAGACGCATACGATTTCGTATTTCGTAAAATACATACGCTTTGTAATTACAATAGTTTTAACAGGAGATTTGATAAAAAAAACTGCTCATATTGTTTGGATTCCAGTTTCGATATAATAAGTGAATTATCGCGTCTATTATTATTGATATTATTTAGTAATTAACCTTGATTTAACATTTATAAATTAACGCTAGATGACTGAATAGAGCTGATTTGATTAGATTTATTCTCCGTCGTAGTATGTATATTGATTTTTGTTTGTTTGTAAATAATTTGCTCCCCGGGATGGATGTTGTGTTCAATGCCGGTGTCATACCGCTAAAGGAAATGTAAATATTGTATTTTTTATATTTATACCAGTTGTGTACTCAAGATGCTTGAGATGTATCGCAATGCTTTGATCGCGTATTAAGTATAAATAATAATTTTAATTTGTATAAATATAATTTTAACTGGTACTAAATCGGTATTGCGCAAGATAGTGGTTTTTTAATCTCTTTTTTTTAGTTAAAATGTTAATATAATGTTTATAAAAATAATATATTATTATGAATATTATTTGATATATATGCACAGTCATATCGTTGTATGTTTAAATGAGATTACATTAATTTTTATCTATCTATGGATGTGATATGAGAAATCTGTAAACTTTCTGTATATTGGCAGTAATTACAAATTGCGGTAAATATAGTACGTAACATATTAAACAAAACACTTTATATATCTGGCTTTCACGGAGACATCAATGTCTACATACATTTAAATTATTATTCATACATTTACACTTAAATTTAAATAATCATTAGCCTCAAATGGTGGTACAAGTCCCTGTTCGTAAATATAGTGGTACACACACCACCGTTCACCATGACTGTCGCTTACCAATCTATAACACTCAGTGATTTGATATAAAAAAGACAATAGAAAAATTAAGTCCTCAGTCATCGATGACTCTGTCCCAAAATGTAATATCATTTAAACACGCCAATGTAAACAGGGTGCTTGTCGCACACAATTACAGTTAATATAATGTGTTCGTCTATTGTTATAATTATTTAATCTTAACGTAGTACCTTCGGAGTGATTTATTCTAAATTCTACAGGGACGCCATGTGCACACAAAGCGCAAATCTTTTTGTATCGTCAACATGATCGACTCACTAGGTTTCCGTATAATCACGTCTCGATTTTAATGACAATGATGATTCGTCTAAAGATCTGTTAAGTATGTTTCAAAATGACTGGACTCCAATTATAAATATATAATTACACATTGGAGTAATGATAATAATGAGGGCATAAGAATCATATTTCGTTAATAATAATTAAATCTTCAATCTGCCCACTGGAACAACATGAATGTTTGAACAATCTGTTAATATTCAGTATGTTATTGGTTCTTTATAAAGCAATTTTCACATCTCATCTATCAATCTTGTAAGTTTGCTGGTGGATATAAACCATTCCTCATCGCTCCCCCACCCTTGGATCTTTTGGAATACAGCTGTTTCCTTGCAGCCAGCAACTTCGGCAGACCACCTGGTACGAGGGTGTCCTATGCTCCTTTATATATCAAGTTTTTATTTATTCACATCTCAAATATACCATATATATTCCTAGGTATATTTATAATTGAGTCCAAGTTGATTTTAAGTTTAGTAGAAGTTTATGATAATGTTTTGTACTGTATAGTTTTTTGTATGTGATGTGTACATGAGAATTTTTAATTATTTCATTCATTTTTAATAATTGCATGTACTCTAGCATTAGAAACAGTATTCAGTGATGCAATAAACAACAAATATTGAGTGTTGTGTTTTTTTTAGTATCACCAATTCCAGCTGTGAAGTGGATTCCTTTTTTAGCATCCATGGATGTCAATAATAATAAGCTTGATATGAGAGTTTATTTGGAAAATAAATTTTATCTGATCCCAAAAATAGTCATATATAATTAGCATAATGACAATCGTTTTAAATAATAAAGGATAATTTGAAAGTAATTTATAAAAATATTTGCCACCAAAAGTAGTGTCTATAAGTAACTGACTAAGTATCAGATTATTGTAAAAAATGGCAGCATAGTCTTTATATCACTGATTTCCATTTGATCTATGATGTTGTTGTGAACACTGTCTGCCAAATTTTTTGTCTGCTACACATTTTATTCTCTTCACTATAGTGTCCACTTCGGCCATGGCTCCCATCCCAGTATCACCACACATGAGGGTCTTCTTGATAGGTGGTATCTCCTCATGCCCCCATTCTTTCAATGTTGCTATCTGCTTTGAAGTGATTGGGTGTTCCCACATGTGGGTATTCATTGCCGGACAGAATAACAGTGGTTTTGAGAAGTCCCAAGCCCTTGTTGTGCAAGTTAGTAGGTTATCACAAATACCCTAAAATGAGAAAATTTAGTTCAATTGTATTCTTTTACTCAGGCCTGTTTTTCAGTTCTTCACATAAGTGAAAGAAATCTAAAGCTTCCATTTTGTTCTGGTGTAGTAGGAATACAGACATGGCAATAAAGATATTATAGCTGATATATGCAGTACTGTTAATACAGAAGAAGTTGACAAAAGTCTAACAATAATAATCTCCTTCATTTATTTCAATATTAGCAATTATGAAATTACCTGGGCCATTTTAGCAAGAGTATTAGCATCAAGTGGTGCTATGACCATCATGTCGGCCATCTTGCCAAGTTCAATGTGCAGAACTGGGTCACCTCTCTTATTCCAACTGTGCCATTCACTCTCATCATCTTGAACAATTATGTTTGATGGCAAGTCAGATCTTGAGAAAAAGTGCTTAGCATGTTCTGTTACTATTACAGCTGTGATCTGCGGACCAAATACATGCAACAGCATAATGATATAATCTGTAATTTGGCGTAAAACTTTTTGCTCTTCATTGGCTAAAAAGGATAAATGCACTTGTGATTTTGATTACATTATATATTGCATACTTCAGTATTATTAGTGTACATGGATTCTAACATGTAAGGAATTTGTAAACAATCCATAGTCTACATGTTTTATAGATCAGCTAAGTGTTTTAAAAGGTAAATTGTTCAAGTTATTATTGTTCGAATTATTGCTGACATTCCCTATTGTTAAGCATCCCTTATTGACCAAAAGATAGGAATTTCAATGAAGATCAATGGTTTTAGTGGTTGTTTTGGTTGCACAATCACTTAAAAATCTTCAATGAGTTCCTCTGAAGTACATTTTTCTAACATGTAATGAGGTAACTGTTTCACTTGGCAACTCTTAAAATGTTACTGTTATAACCTGCAGACTTAACTTAGTGCTTACTATGTCTAGTACTTACATAATGAGATGTTTCATAATCTGTGGTAAGTTCAATTTCATAAGCTAATCAACAGAACAAAATTGGAATCAGAATAAGAATGTTGTTTGAGTTGCAACTAAGTGGGTGCAACTATATTAGTAAAAGTTAAGTAAATCGTAATAGAACAAAATTATGAAAAAAAAACAATTCGAAAATATTATCTTAACTTTACTTGAGATGATACCTTGAGGTTTAAGGTGTATTACTTCAAGTTATATTGTGTCTGCTACAGCAATTCCAATGGGCAAGTTCTGCTATTAGGGGCAGCACTAATGGTAGAGTTTAGCGCACCTGACCCAAAGACACAATTAGAATAGGAGATAGGTAATAGCTTCGATAACCTTAAAGACGTAATCTTGATCAGCAGTGTTACATTCCAAGATAGAGGTTATTAAGAGAGGCAGTTTTATTGTAGCTACACTGCCTGTAGCGGCAATCAAAAGTTTGCAGGAAGGTTTTTCCATTTAAATCAAAAATAATCCGGCTTAAATTCAATTGAAAGTGAAAACTTTTATAAATCTCATAAAGCCGATAACGTAATATAATCTGATGATATTGAGTGACACTGACACTGACAGCAAATAGTGCGAAATTTCGTTGATATTTTTTATAAGGTAGGTATCAATACTATTTTTTAATTTGTTAATAAAATAGCATTTAATATTTATTTCAGATTTTTTAAGGCGTTTAAGATAGTTTTCAGATATATTATGTTGTATTGTTTTATTTAATATTATTGTAACACTGAAGTTTGCAACTGTTGGGCAACAAGTAGACAAGTAAATAAATTCACTGTCAATCGCTTGTTTGTCAGCTCTCAAAGTTATTTTAGTCCATCGTGTGTTGGGCAGATAGGAGGCGTGTGCGCTGCTTCTACTGAAAGTTTGTTTCGATATTATTGACGCGAATGTTAAATTACCTTAGTAAGTTATCTAAATTCTTGTATATATAATCATGTTTTAGTTCTTGAAAGTGTTTTAGTGTAGTGAAGTGAAGCCGGTAAAACTAAGTTGTGTTAAGATGGATGGAAATTCGAAGTACTACGAAGGTTGTGGACAGGAAGGACCAATTCGTTGCATATTTTTGTGTGAATTCCACCCGACGGCGGGACCGAGGATCACATGCCAAGTACCAGAAAACTATATTTCAAAGGAAATCTTTGATACTGTTAGCCATTACATCATTCCAAAAGTCCAGTTGCAGAGGTGTACATTAACAGTGTAAGTAAACTAACAGAATTCCTCATCATTGCTAAACTTTCGATTAGTATGCTCAATTTCATTGTACATGGTGTGTCAGAGTGTTTGGTTGCCATTCTTATTACGTCTCACTGGGCACGAATCGCCCGCGACTGCTAAACATGGATGCATATTCCAGACCTGCCTTATGTTCCACCACACTGCTCCACTTGGATGTTTGAAACCACCCTTAAAACTTCTTACTAGGTATAATTATTTTGTTAAGTTAACATTGGCTTCAGTTGCTAAAGAAGTTTAAATTGTTGGAGATTTAAATTTGTCTTTGGCAGTCAACCATCTCACTACTGACCGCGCCCTACTTTGTTTAACCGTACAAACCATTTGTTGAAATAATATTTTTGAAAACCAAATAGTGTTATAAATTATGCGTGTTTCAAGATCGAGTATTCCTTGTTGTAACTGTAAAGGAAACATTCCTTCATCGTCGTTAGGAATCTTAAACGTCTTTTGAGTTCTTCATTACACTTCATGATTGTAACAAGAGTGAAGATTATCAAACCGCACTTGTTAAACACCGCAGACTGTCTGCATGACATTATCACTTCTCGTTTTTCTAAAAGACGCATTTCCAACAGTGGGAAGATTAATTGTGATGATAATGATGATAATTTATGTTGTCCGGTATAGTGTACGGTATACATTATTCTTGTAGTAAACAAATAATTAAACATCACTTAAATACCTTAGTTATTCTTATGTTAATGACGGTTTCTTAATTATTGTTTTTCAAATTGGAACAAACAAGATTACAACCCACGATATACCTCAGTAGCAATTTCAATGTTACATAAATTATTAAACGTAACATCACGCTTGTAATCCCCAAAGGGGTAGGCAGAGGAATGCAGAACATTCGCACGAATCACCAATTACGTTTACGTCCCACTATGGAATAGGTGGTGAGCCAATTGCCATGCATCGGGCACATATCCAGACTCCGAACTACTACTAGAAAAT
>DWEJ01001551.1:0-12834 GCA_018245835.1 Mysoria sejanus stolli | reverse complement strand
GCTAAACGAGCCACTTGACGTCGGTGTTCCATGCTTTGTAGGCAAGTCTCAGTTAGATTTTCTTCACCTATTAGTCTTTTGGCTCGTTTCTCCACTGAGCCTAGAGCGTCTAGCTGATACTTGGCAGAACCATGTGGCAGCAGGTGGCAGCAATACTCCATACACGAGCGCACCTGAGCCCGATACAAGGCAAGTGTTTGCTCCATATATACCTATATACCCGTATCTATCACACTCTCATTTATCAATTTGCCGTAAGTATTATCACTTCATAAATACATTACCAAGGTAATAATTTTTCTTTCTGTAATCAAATCGGTTCCGGTCACGATTGTATCATTACACTCGGAACGTGCAAGAGAAACAAAGAGAGAAAAAGAAATAGGAAAGATATAAAAAATAAAACGCGCTTTAAAAACTACAAATGTTCACTCTACGGTTCAGTTGGTTGCCAAAGAGAAGACGAAACACGTCACGATCATAATAAAACTAGGAATTTCACCGCTGTCTCTGTTATGTTTACTTTGATTATGTTGATAACTATACCATAAAAGGACTATAAAATGTTTACTCTTCCACGTACATTATTATTATTACGCCGGCCTTGATAGCCTGTTCAATTCAGATTTTATTGGGATAAACATATATTGTGGCAAAATATTTTTTGTATAGCTAATAGACATACGCAGCAGTCGTCAGTCATTCACCGCGCTTTTAATTGCAAAATAAAATGCCATTAACACTGCCATCTGTTCATCAATGATCACAATGGGCCGCGACGCCACAGCCGCGAGTGTCGCGGTTGCGTCCGGTGACGCAATGTGCTCCGGACCTTTGTTTGGGTGGACATTTTTCATGCCTTTTGTCGTAGGATACGTCCAATGTCAGTTACACGATTTTGGTTTGTCTATTGTCACACTAGGATTGAATTATTCTAGCTTTTAAAGCGATACTAATTATTTTTTTATTTGTAAGGTTAGCAAGGGAGCACGCAGAAATCCTAAGTAGCCATTAAGCTTTGTATGAACGTCTAGAGTCGGATAAATTGGTTTGGTTTATACAAGGTGTTTATAAGGAAAATATTTGCTTAACATTCTAAGATACCAGACCTGTAGAATAGGATTATAAATATAAGGTAATTCATAAGAATATGATTTAGTTATTATTCAATGGTAACGGGATGTTAGACATAGGAAGATAAATAACAAAATAATTAAAAAAAATAATGCATATTTGTAGCTTTAATCATCATCATCATCAGCCTATTTCAAGTCCACTGCAGGACATAGGCCTCCCCCATAGAGCCCCCGCGAAACTGTCCTCGGCTTGCCGCATCCAGCTTCTGCCTGCAGCCTTTCGCAGATCATCATTCCACCAGCTTTAATATTCAAAGTAATTTCAGAAGAAATTAACAGCAGTTTTTCTTTGTTTCAGATGACATCTAACAAAAGGTGAATGACCATGAGCAGAACTACGAATTTGGAGCATTCTGGGGTGATATAGGTTGGTATATCGTATATCAAAAATGATATTTAACAAACTCCTTATTCTATATGAATAGTGACTAATTGAAATTTAATTGTTGTCTTTGTTTCAAACTTATCTGCATCTTGGACATCATTTAATCCTCTATGGACCCGTGTAACTTTCAGGCCCCATTTCAATGTATCAGAATTTTATAAAATAATTATAACTTTTTTCATGAGATGGTGCAGTAACCAACTCTAAGATGTGATCAACACAACCAGAATTAGTATTCATGACCATTGCTAGGGTCGTCACCCAGACCTAACAATGTAGATACTGTGCAAAGTGTCTACAATATATAGAAGTATGTGAAACACGAAAATTCGCCCCATAGAGGGTTAAGTAAAGATTTTTCTAGAACTTTTTTACTTACGAGAATTTATACATTAGAATGTCACGAAGCAGCCTGGCGACGTACTCCGATATCATCTTGTATAAAACCCGATTCAATGATTATTTTGTTTACTATACGATTTCTATTAATATATTGTACCTTTTAGAAATTTGGCGGTTAAGACCTTCAAAGTTAGATTCTTCATCCTTTAAATATGTTAACATTGTTTGTAATAGGCGCAGTACCATGTCGCAGTCGGCGCTGGGTCTCGGTGGAGAGCGGCGCTACTCGGTGCCGTCCAACCCTCTGATGCACGACCCCCGCGGCATGCACTCCGAGGACCTACACGCCTGGTCCATTTACCGGTGAGATAGCTGCCAACTATATAAGGGAATGTCACCATTTTCTCATTGCCCCATTCGTTTGAGAAGAAACTTTCATCAACATCCCATCCGTGAACGCGTTGTCTGAATAACCACAAATGTCTCTTTCAATCTTTCAATCTTTGGCAAACAAGTAAGAGTACATTGAAAACTCGTCTTAAATTAGTTTCAATATTAGCAAAAATAAATCAATTCTTTGGTTTTAGATTCAAACATAGGTGATTATGATCAATAAGATCGGGATTATTATTAAAGTTTAAAAAAAATATAAGAAACCTTAGATCGCTGAACAGCATTAATAAAATAAAACTAAGCGTAATAACAGAAACAAAGTCACCAGATTAATAGCAATGTGTTTTGCAAGCGGTGAAGCGATTACAAATTTGTTGAAAACGAGCAGCGAGATATTCCCGAGTCGGAACCACTTGAGCCGACGATTCCATAACGCCCGCGTTGTTACACCGGCACGCACGCCTTGCGCAACGGCCAACGGTACAAGAGAAGTTACACGCTCAACTGTTCTCACAATGTCAGCTAGTTTGTGTTACAAACGCCTCTTTAAAATTTACTAGCTCTCAAATGTAGATTAAAGTCAACTGTTTTTTCAATTTTGAAAGTTATTACCCATACCGTTTTGTTTTTAAGTTCGGGACAGTATTTATATTTTAAAATTGTTGGGTCAATTGTTGTTTCGAGAAATACATTTTTTACAATTAATATGTTCCTCACTATCACGATTAACTGTTTTATCATTTTTCTTTTACACGGAATCGGGTTATTTCTAAGGGCGATAATCTAGCACACACGCTAACGTAAATTAACATGTTAATTTAAATAAATATAGATTTAATCTGTTTGGCTTTCCCCAGACAAAACCTAAACTCGGACTTCACGGACAGCGCGCTCGGCAGCACTGACAAGAGTCCGTTGCCCTACGGGAACTTCCAGCTGCGCGACACCACCGTTCAGTCAATACTCTCCCACCCGAGATATGGACCTAAGTATATGTTATACTTCATATTTCTGTCTACCATTCTCTCTCTGTATTCTACAACTCTCGGCGTTACTCACAATATGAATAACACAACAATTGTAATTTGCGAACAACATTTATTATATTATGTTATAATTCCGAGGCGCTGATCTCGTTTGGAATATCTTCTTGTCATCTAAATGTTAGGAAATAAGATACAGTTTTACCATTGGCTATCACTGCGCAGTTATGTTCGTACTTTATTTTGAAGAATGCTTTCTTCTGCAGATCCGCTCTGGGCTCAAACATGTACACGTATCTCAAATTCGGATTACCTCGCGTTTTCCCACCGAATCACAATGGCTCACAACGATCTGGAACGCCCAAGCCGAAAACATCAATTGGTAGCGGTATGAAATCTGTGCCAAGGTATGTTGTCACGGATTCAAAAAAAAAAGATTTTAAAGTATGCAATCTATTTGAAAACGGTTTGGAGGTCGGTCATGTTTATTCAATTTTTAGGATTCAACGGCAGAGCCGTGGTATTCGCGAAACATCGTCGGGCTACGACAGTTCCGACAACGAGACGTCCACCAACTACAAGTACAGTCGCAAATACCGCTCGGATCCTGACTTTAGAATGCAAAATTTACATCCTTCATATCAGGTACATTTTATATTTATTGTCTGGCATACGGGATCGATAATTCTAAAATATATCTAAAATAAAAAATAATAAAATGCATGATAGAATAAATTAGATACCAACCAGAATTGACAACCACCAAAGAAATCATATGTAACGATCACGGAAACTGATTCAGTATAGATATTCACATATCACATGTAAAATTAAATTATACCTAGCATTATTATCATCATCCACACCGACCCTTTCGGTGGATCGAACGTTGGACAAATGTTCATAATCATTTTTGTCGAGTCGAAAGGTGAAAGGATTAGTCGCAATGTCCAGGGTACGCCGGGCAGGGTATGTTACTTGATTCCCCGCATGTCCATAACGAGCGGTCCGCCCGTCGGCAGCACGCGCCGGGCGTGCCGCAGGCGGCGCCGGTGGGCGTGCAGTGGCCGGGCGCGCGGCACAAGTCCGCGAGCGAGGCCAACCTGCTCGGCGACGGGCGGCCGCGCGCGCGCCGCGGCAGCGTCGCCGACTACGCGCCCGACAACGACCACCACAGGTGAGGGACAAGACGCTTTTCTGTCTTGTACTTAACGAGAACTCTCAGTAATGGCAAAGGAGCAAGCGGCATGAAGACTTCTCATGGCCGTTTGATCAAGTTGACTTGGGAACAATACAGCTAGGGAAACCCTGTTTTCTTCTAAATCTTACACTTTGAAGATACCAGAAGAAGATACCAGTTCGTAACACGAACGTCACGATTTAAACCCAGAATCTATCGATCGGCAGTTGCAGATGCAAACAACGTGACAAACGAAGCAGTCAACATATCAAAAACATCCTTTGATACAATTCATAAACTAAGGTTTATGAATTTTATTTTCATTTATGTTGCTATGGTAACATAAATGAAAATAACATATGTTTGAAATGGAAAGTAATTTCCTAAAGAAGTAGAGAATGAAAGAAGAGCTAAATAAGATGAGTTTACATTACAAAGATGAGTTTACAAGATTATTAAATAAGATGAGTTAACGTTACAAAGATGAGTTTACAAGATTATTAAATAAGATGAGTTAACGTTACAAAGAAGAGTTTACAAGATTATTAAATAAGATGAGTTTACATTACAAAGATGAGTTTACAAGATTATTAAATAACATGAGTTTACATTACAAAGAGCAGTTCCCTTGCTAGACGGGATTGTATCTCTTTCTTTCCAAATAAATTATGTTAGGAAAACAAGAAATTATTGAGAGCATAATAAAATACTGTATATAGATATTGGAAAAGTAATAATTTTATTATTTCTAAATTTGTCCATTTTTTAACTCAGAAATAGATCCAAGCGAAACTACTAATGTCGATTTGAGAGAATTAACATAGTTTTTATGTTGGTGAGATACAAAGTTGGAACGATGTCAAAACAATATGATTGTTATACAACTGGTGTGGATAGAGGCAGTAGCGGACCAGATGGGTATTTTAATCACATGTATATATGAGAGATAATGAAACGCGTTGCAGCTATCTGATGGCGGCGTCGCACCTGGGCGGCCGCATGTCGAAAGCCGGAAGCCACATGTCCTTGGCACAGTCCAGGAAGCACTCCACGCTGCGGCCCGGCGACCATTTGGATGGATACACGCATTCTGCATATATTTATCCTAATTATTATGTGAGTATAATCTTGTTCATAATCAAATGATCATTTATACTAAACAGTCAATGAACTACCATGTAAGGTCGCTCTTGACATGGTCACACTGGCCAGTTTTAGGTTTGTGCTTAATTGACAATTAGTCGTTTTGTTTTGGTATCAACTACGGCTGAGGTTCATTGTTTTTTGTTCAGGTAAACAGTTTAGAAATAACATCGCCAGAGAACAAATCTACGTTGCTGGTATCAGGGTTGAGTTTCGAAGTGAAGTCCGGAGAGATCCTAGCTGTGCTAGCGACTTCACAGAACGAAGCTACTGGTCTCTTGGATGTTTTAGCTGGTGCACGGAAGGTAAGATCGGACGTATTTTATTTGATTCTTGTGTTATATTCAATGTCTTTTTCATGGTTTAGGTGATGTGCTATTAGAGACATAGCATAGCATAATAGCATAGCATAATATCCGCGACCGCGACTTTGAGACTGTTGATGCTGCGTCATATTTGCATCTTATGTCGGACAAGACATCCAACTTCCGAAACACAGCTTGTTAGAAGCTATGTTGGCCTTGTCAAAAAATAATTTCTTGTAATGAGCAAGAAAAGATCATATTTGGATATCTACTAAGGATTGTGTGTTTACACGAGTCCATAATTTTCCACCTCTATGATTCTGTCTAATTGACGTTTTTCTGTTCAGAAACTCTCAGGCGACATAGTTATAAACGGGCAGCCCGTGGCGTCGTCCACGCTGCGCAAGGTGGTGGCCTACGTGCGCAAGGACACGTCGCTGTGCCCCGCCATGACGGTGGAGCACACGCTCAGCTTCCACGCCTCGCTGCGGAGGCCCAGGAACAACCACAACCAGGTCAAGATGGACGACAGGGACCGGGTGGGTTTCGCCTCATTTATTTTCACCAATAATCTGCCTTCCGTTGAAAAACTGAAGGAGTTACCATAGCCATTAGAAAAAAGTTGTATTATGGCACTCAGGAAGAGATTTTGGAAGAAATACAATAATTCCTTAGTTTAGCCTCCTATTCAGTTAATAAAATTGTACATTTTCGTTACAGATAAATCTTCTCATCGAGGAATTGGGTCTAGAACAAGTGCGAGATACGAACGTGAGTCGGTTGACTCGCTCAGAGATACGACGGTTGAACGTAGCGTGCCAGTTGCTACTGGACATGGCGATCTTGGTTCTCGACCAGCCCACCAAGGAGATGGATATCTTCGACACGTTCTTCTTAGTAGAATACCTCAGGAATTGGGCCAGTACCGGCCGAGTAGTTATAATGTCCTTGCATCCGCCCACGTATGAGATATTTGCAATGTTGACGAAGGTATAGAAGATTTATTTTTATTTCCAATAAATAGTACATTTTATAGAGAATGAGTTGGAATAGAGAGTAAATTGTTGTTTCATTTCAGGTGGTGCTGATATCAGCGGGTAGGACTATGTTTAGCGGTTATAGAAGGGACATGTTGCCATATTTTGCTTCAATAGATTATCCTTGTCCCGCCTTCAAGAATCCTTCAGATTACTATCGTAAGTTCACCCTCGGATCATGCGAATTATTAGCGTTTTCAGTAAGGTTTGCAATGGCTTATGGAAGGATGTCGTGAAATGGCCTATCACAATGACTAGTGTTAAGCAGGCCTGTGAAGCCTAATGTGCTTGCTTTACTCAATGCTCTGATTTTTGTTTTTTACGGAAATCATCATCATCAACTTGTCTCAGTTCACCACTGGATACATGCTGCCTCTATTAAGAGGGAATTTGACTATAATCCTCACACAAAATGATGCTTGGGGCTCGTAGAGCACAGCTTCTCGCACCGGCTACGCTGTTGCTCGTCCACGATTAGGGCACTCGGGCATGCGCAGGTAGAACGCGCTATATCATGTTTAGCCAAGGGTCGGAAATAATGATGACTGTGATTGAATGCGGTGTCGGCGCGCAGTGGACCTGGTGACGCTGGACGACCTGTCGGCGGCCGCCATGCTGGAGTCGTCGGGCCGCATCGAGGCGCTGGCCGGCGTGTTCGCGGCCGCGCTGGCGCCGCCCGAGCCGCCGCCGCCCGCGCCGCTGCCGGCGCCGCGCGCGCGCGCCTCGCCGCCGCGCCAGGCCGTCGCGCTGCTGCGGTGCGTCACGCTACATCATGGAGTATTCTTAGTTCAACGCAATGCCTCATCATGTTGTCCTCTAACCGTGAAGGCTATTGAATTGACTTATACTTATACATAATATGAAGGAATCAGTTCTCGTGACAATGTTTTTTGCGAGGTGTATATCTGATCATATACGAGTGTAATCGATAATTTTTTTCCATTTCAGAAAAAGTTTATTCTACACCCAGATGACGACACTATCAAACGTGATTACTCGAGTCTTGTTGGCAGCCGTCATGTCCCTCATTATGGGGACCATCTTCTGGGATCTGCCCACCACTGATCCTAAGGTCAGTCAGAAACGTAGAATGATTTTTAAGGGTTATTTTAGTTACAAATTTTCAATAAAAAAACCTGAAATTTATAAAACTCACGTGAATAACACATATGAGAGAGAGAATTGTGATCGGTCGATTAAATGGTTGTTAATAAGGAGGTACGTTTCCTGTATACATCACGTAAGTCACTGCATCTGACTATGGCACTTACATATGTATAGAATCGTATCAGGGCAAAATAAAAATACAATCCTCGACTCCGTGCCGGGATAGTCTCATAAGAGGCGATTACACCCGGTGGTAGCGGATCGCGGTATGACGCGCTCTGCGCGCTCCATTGGCGGCCAGGACCGTCTAGCCGTCTAAGCATAGCTAAATGCCCTGGCCGCGTATGGATCAGTGTGGGCTGTGCGAGAGGGTGCGCTCTGCGATCTCCAACCCGCATGGCTAGCGCGGGGATTAGACCCCCCCCCCCTCCAGTTGACTGCCACAGTGTGTGTGTGCGTGCAGCTGGCGCAGGGCGCGCGCGTGGGCTACCAGTTCGCGGCGGCGTGTGTGGCGCCGCAGCCGGCGCTGTGGCTGGCGCTGCGCGCGGCGGCTGCGGCGCGGCGCGGCGTGGAGCGCGACGTGGCGGCCGGGCTGTACGCACGCGCGCTGTTCCTGCTGCTCGACGTCAGTGCGCGCTCCGCATTACGTACTCTCCTATACTCTCAACCTCTATTACACGATCGAGTGTATGTTATAATTAGCGACTTATGGTAGTGTACTGTACTCCTCGTGCTATCTCTTCGGGGAATATGCGTGTGATGTCAATTATACGTATGACATGCCAGATCGTATTCCAGATCCTACCTGAGGCTAAACGCAATTGCAACATAAATGAACCACGAATGCCTAGAAAAATACAGTTAATGTTGTCTTAAAAAGTTCAAGATTACAGGCATCCGAAAACATGAAAATACGCTAGTGTTCCACTTCTGAACTATCTAAGTAAGAAACATGGAGTCAAACCGTTACGTTTTAACCGTTATCTACCAGCACGCCGATATTATTATTACAATGTGTGAGGCCTCGCCCGCAGCAATTCCTGGAGCTGTGGTCGGCGGCGCTGACGTGGCTGGCCTACCTGGTGCCGAGCTACGCCATGAGCGGGCTGTACGCACAGGCGCCGGGCTCCTTCGACGGCTTCTATATTTATTTAGGTGACTTATAATAAACATATTACTTATAGTATTACGTGTATAGTTAATTAATAATTACATGTGACCTAATTCGCACACTTTTCCTGCAATGCAATTAGGTTCCTTAGAAGAAATCGTCACTTGAGCGATAAGGCCCCCTATGCTCACTACTTTAAAAAAACGTGTTTCAGTACGCAATAAAATATATTGTATTGTAAATATATCGTAGGACTCAAAATGTTAAGACTCAAAATTGACGTGTATATTATGTTGTAATATAAACCTTTTTCAAATTTCACTCCAGGGTACATGTTGCTTTACCTCATAAGCATACAGATGCTATGTCGGGCGTTCATATTCATGATCCCGATGGAGAAGACAGCCGCTGCCCTCGCGGGCCTGTGCCTGCTGCTGACGACGCTGGTGAACGGCGTGATGCTGCAGAGCAGCGACCTTCCGTGGTACGTGCGCTGGCTGCAGCACGTGTCGCCGTCGCGCTGGACCATCGCCGCGCTGCTGCGGCGCGAGCTCAGCGACACGGCGTTGAGGACCAGCATCAGCAAGGAGATTATGTGTCCTGATCAACAGGTCAGTCTTATACTAATGTATTTATCGATTACGTTGATGGGATTTAGGTTAGGTTAATAATTTACCCAGTTATGTAGATGGCGTTAGTCGTTGCAAAGTAAATTTGTGTGGAAATAATTTCTACATCTTTGTTACAGAGACTTCGCCCAAATATCATAGTACAATCGCTGTGTCCTCCTCCCAACGGCACTCAAGTTCTCGCTACCTACGGGTACCTTCGCGGCGACCATGTTTGGGAGTGGAGCGACGAGAGCACCCTCGTCGCGCTGGCGGTCTTCTACGCGGTGTTCGCCCTCCTGGCGCTGGTAGCTTTTGTGCTCGACTGTACTAAGTATTCCAAGACTAAAGATAGGGCGGCCATGAAGGGACATAAGGTCACCACCAACTCACCATGAGGAGTGTTGATACTTGTTAGTCAATTGTTTACCGGTATTTATTCTGTAAGGATTATAATTGATTAATTGAAAATGATAAGTAACGGACATGTTACTGTTTAATTTTGATCCAATAGTATGATGTATATTATTTGATCGACAAATTTTGAAATCAGGTTTTGGTGGATAGTGTGAAAATGACGCAAGCCTTTAGCCTTGCTAAATATAAGAGTTGTATTGTCTGATTTGGTGCTATTATACAAAATCTTACAGATTAAGGAGAACAGCTTAGCAGATAAATCTGAAATGAGAAATAAATTTAAACATGTCTAAATTCAATAACTGCATTTTTGGACCAATATTTTCTAGTTCTGTTAAAAAAGTCTTACTAATTATTGAAAATGGAAAAACAAAGAAATATTGAAGATTATTTAGGATTACATGGTTCATTCATAACCATAGCTTGTGAAAAGCAAGTGTTGGATATACCATGTCTTTTAATGATGTTTCTCACAAGTAGTGAAATTACAATTAATAATTAATAAAATATTGTAATAATATTGGTGCATATTAGAGTAAGTATACACAACAAATATTAATGAATGTACAAAATATTGATAGAAAATAACTATTTTATCATAAACATTAATATTTCCTATGAAGACTGAATCTAAAATGTCTTTCATTAATAGTTACATAAAACATTGTATGGACAATACATTTTTACATAGTGTGTTCAAAACACTGATGTTTGTATATGATTAATTATCAAAAATGTTTTCTTGTGTGTAGTCAGTTCTTTAATGGCCGACCATTGAAGGCAACTTCGCAAACATTTATGTGTACTGGGGATATATAAAATGTCAGTTTTGCTTATCTTTGACATGATATTATACCATGTCATACTCTATCAGGTGGCGTTAAAACACCTGCTCAACAGGTTGCCATTAATTTGACTTAGACATTTTCCAATTGAAGCTGACGTCAAAGGCCAAAGTCGTAAATCTTAATTACCCAGCAGTGGAATATGATCAAGGTCAGTCATCAAGATAGCTTTCATGTTGGTAATAGGACCAGTTCATAAAATATCCTTGTAACCTCCTATGTGGACTAATGCACCAATTATTCACCTTACATCAGAATGTTGTATATACATTGTTTTTGATACATGAAATGGTGTCTATTATTGTATAATCTCATTGTTTAATATTACCATGTTGCTTATGATAAATTAGTAACAATTCTCATTTACTTCAATTCAAGATCACATTTTATGTAATGTGTAGTTCTTTGAATGTTTCATATTTCACTCTGTTTTATTTTATACAACAAGATGGATCTTGCATGTAGAAAAATAAACAAAGCACCAATCTTTTAAAAGTTTTTAAAAATAATTGTAAGTTTAATTATATTTGTTATATAAAGGATATAACATTGTAAATATTCAAGTGCCGAATTTATAAATGTAATTATTAATAGAAAAGCGCTTAATAATGTCTTACACTGCCTCGTATGCTCATTATTGATCTTGAAACCTAATGAATCTATATAAATTTAAATGGCAGAAGTCAAGTATTTTTTTATAATAATTTATTTAGAGTAAGTATGCATATGTAGAGGAGCCATAAAATATAAAACTATAACTGTTAAGTTACCCTATCTTCTGTATACTGAATATCATATAATTATCAATAAAACATAGAATTAATGATTAAAATATGTTTTATTTCATAATAACATAAATAAATTTCAATAAATCAATAAAGAAAACTTATTAGTATACCAGGTACATGGGGCAAATGCAAAGTAATTTTTAATACATTTATTTGTCTTAAAGTAATGTTAGTATATTATCTTTACAAGTCAAGTTAACTTTGAAATATATCTTTAATAAATATAAAATTGATAGGAAATTAATTGTTATCTCAAATTTACATTAATTACAAATACCAATAATAACAATTTTGTGATTTTTAAAATACATGTTAGTATTTAAATATAACATATTAAAATGAGGCAACAAAATTGCGTTACATTTTAAAGGTTAAAATGCCGCTTAATGATTTTTAACTACTTTCATCCACATTATTATGAAAGAGTTCATGGTATCGTTTACATATTTCACACACACATGGAGCTATTCTCATATCGTACTTCTTAACATTATTTTGTAACTTGATATTGTCATGGTCTTGTTCTATATACCGACTTTCTAAAAGTAATTTCTGTATTCTGTCCTCGCTGGGATGTATTTCGGGTGGATTTTCGGTATCTTGACTTGATCTAAAAAATTAACATGATACATAAACTTTTTTTATATGCACTGTTACCAAGTGCAACTAGCGCTGTTGCAAAGAAACATACTAAAATCTAATTCAATTTTTAATATACAAATCTATACAAACGATCAAAAATGCACACTACAAAGTATCCACTAAGTAACGTTATTACACTATACTATCTTTTATTATTCATCAAACTAACAGGCAGAATCAATTGGACGCTAGGGCGGAATGCGCTTAACTTCTTTCCATCTGATTCTGTCTATCAAAACTTATTATGTCCCTCGCCTCTACCCTAACAAACCCTAGTTACCTTCTGCGATCAAAATCACTATAAAGACATTAATGTAATATATAGGTACTATACAACACAATCAGCAGTAAAAACCTCATGTCCTCAGTATGAGTGGTATCATTGTCGGAGCGCGCGCCGCGCCACACGGCG
>DWEJ01001550.1:0-12836 GCA_018245835.1 Mysoria sejanus stolli | reverse complement strand
CGTAACCGGTGAAACGTGGGAATGTTGTGCATTCCTCTGCCTACCTCTTCGGGGATTACAGGCGTGAAGTTACGTATACATGCAGAGTGTAACACATGTTGTTTTCGTACATCATTTTGATACACGCACACACACACACACACACACGCACTCACACACACGCACTCACACACACACTCACACACACACACGCACTCACACACACACTCACACACACACACACTCACACACACACACGCACACAATAAGTATCAAATCAGAAGAATCAATATAAGCCTTTTGAACATGCTCGTATGTGTGCGTCCACATTGAATACAGAATATCGGATAATGTGTAAACGCACATAAGAATTTACACTTCTATTCAAAATACTCCTTGTAGTTCAAGTTTGCGTAGTATGGTCATCTCAAATCTCAATGTCTTTTATTATATTAATGTGGTAAAACGTTCATTACGTTCATTCAATTGCTTTGTGACTTAATATAGGCGGAAAACATCAATAAAGACGAACACAACTTATTTATGAATAAATTAGAACTGGGAACAGCTATATTGTACATTGGAAAATTGAAAAAGCGTCTCATTATCAATATGTTCTAGAAGTACATTTTTCTTATATAACATTATTCAACTGTGCATTATTTAAGCCTTGGGTATCTAATATATTTATTTATCGAATATACTTCGTTTGGTATAATAATTTAATCCGGTAAAGATTCATTTTCATCCGGTAAAGATTCAAGGCTAGATGTCTAATAATACTAATTATTTATTTATTTTTAAGATCTATGGATTATTCGTTGATAAAATGTTTGCCGCTCTATTGAAAAATAGCAATATGAATATTATTGCAACAATGCCAATAGGAATCTGGAATAATTACATTTTTACCTATGTATGTAAGTATTTATGTATGTATATATTATATTTTTAAGCATGTCTAATGTATTAACAATCGCTTCTTTTTATAATCCTACCGTTAGTAACTTTGTTCGTTCACTTTGTAATTTACAGTAATTTATACCTAATAGATAATGTAAAATATATTTACAAAACAACACCTTATTAATAAACGCTCAACCTTGTTTTGAAAAATGTATGTTAGTCTCAATCTCTATAACTTTCTTGTCCCAACACGAACGAAAAAATGACGTCATACGCAAAATTACTCCACTTGAGCGTTTATTAACACGAAGAAGAATCATTGCACAAACCAACGTAAAAGAACTGCGTTTTGTATGCAACCTATTACCAAAAAGCTCAGAACTTTCAAGAGCTTTGATCCCACGAACAAATCAATTTAATTATTGCAACCGTATCACAATGAGTAGTCATGCGGATAGTGAAATATCGATTTTCTAAAATCCAATTAATATCGACTAACTCATTAGTCGATACATAATTACGATATTGACAAACTTCATACTAGAAATATATTAGTCGCAGAATATTATAAACAATGCCACATCCTAATGTTTATTGGAAGGAACCTTCGAAGCTGCTCTCAATTATATAAAGCAAAAAAAAAACTTAAAATTACAGCAAGAAAAATAGTAAATAGTAAAATAGAAAAATTTACATAAATGCTAGTTGGTTATCAGAAAAAACTAATAGAATTGTGATGCGAATCGGAATTACAGCGTATAAGACAGTGCTCTTTATTTCCTAAGTAACTGATTCTCAAAAAAAAATATTTTGAGATTCTTATTTATTGGAAAAGTTAAAGCTTAAAGTTTTCTTAATATATTTATACGAAATATTTGATTAATAGCAATTTATAAGCGGTGTAAAAGTATGAGATTCTTCACTCTTTTGATTTATAGAGCATAACCCTTTCTTATCTAAATGAGCTACCAGAGATTTTCAATTTACTAGCTGCCAGCGTGCGATAACTTTTTATGATGGGCTTAAAAAACTTCAGGCTTGTAATCTAAAATTCAAATTTAGAATGATATGATATTGGAATAATATCTAACAACGTTGATTGGAAACACCGTAATGTACAATACAGCACGGGATTGTTTAGAATCCTAACACTGGGACGAAATGACTAAGAGAACATTTATGAAAAAACAATATCCTATTAAGACTATTTATAATTGTGACGTGTTATTTTATCAAGTAGTCACCCGTCTCATCGCGCACGTCACGCTATATAGGGTGAATACATTGATCTCGTCCGTGCATTATCGCTCGAGTACTTGTGTGCGCGAAAAAGACAAAAAATAAATTCTCTCAATCGAACGATCCCGTCGTACTCTGCTCGTGAAATCCTAACGAATAATAATAATAACATACGCGACACCGTCCCGCCACGAGCGCCGCGCGGAACACGTCGCGCATACTCTCTCGTAAAGCTCAAGTCTAAATACATACGTATAAAATAAAAAAATCACATCCCATTTAAATATCTTTGGACACACCAAATAAAATTATGACACAGCGTACAAAAATACAAAAAATATACAAGAATGACAGTCGTATGAGTCGTGTGTGTTGGCCGGTGTGTGAGCCGCGCCGCGCTCTGAGCCGCGCCGCTTCAATTGGGAAGGCGATATATGAACAATTTCACTAACGTAACCATATACCATCGCTATAGAACAATCTTTTCCACGATGTTGTTATTGCGACAGCTGAGATTCATCGGTCACAGAAGATCTTGAACGTGAGATGTATCCAGGTTGGTGATGAGCGTTTTCAGGAAGGTCATTTCTTTGCGTGCGTTTTCTAAAATAATTCGGGGGTCCTGGGAGGTGCAACGGAGGCAGTTGGGGGCGAACACCATGGCCAGGTTGGCGGAGTCCATTTTGGTTTGGCTCACCACTTCGGGAGCGGTGAATTGCTGTAGAAAACTTATCAAGTACGTGAGCACCTGAAACAATTTTATCTATTTGTAAGAGTTTTATCACTAGTAAGACATTTATTTTACGGACACTACCATACACACGCTACAGTTTTTTTTACCTCTACTATCCATACTTAAAACGCAATAACGGCTAGTTTTGGACGACATTTGGACGATGAGATGATATATCAAGTGTGCGGGCAGTACCAGACGGTTGATGGCGGGCAGGCGCTGCAGCGCGCGCGCCGCGGCCGCGAAGTCGCCGCCCGCCGCCACGCACGCGCCGTACAGCGCGTCGGGGATGAGCGGCTCGTACAGCTCGCGGTACCACAGCTTGAGCAGGCTGGCCGGCGCGTGCGCGTCTGCGGGTCGACAGCTCTCGTAACTATTGCGTAGAGTCTCCAAACTTATTTCCTCTACTCCCCACTTTGAAGTTTAATACGTTTATAACTCCCTCCGAAATTACTTTGTTTTAAATATAGCTATTGTATCACATGATCTTATCCTCTACTAGAGTTAAAACTTAAATCCTCAAAATTACCCTTTACAAGTACCATATTTCCACAAGCCTCTAACATCTACAAGGAGGCATTAATGTGCATTTTAAAAAGTCGATTTAGGCTTACCCGTGACTAAAGCATTATCACACTATTACATCAAAGTATTACAATGAAACGATTAGTATGCAACACTGATAGTAAATTAATATAATCTGAACATGAACTTCTGTATGAGAAACATTTCTGTTACTTACAAATCTAATTTACACACGCTTTAGCGTTCATCACCTTGTAGTAAATCACCACGACAAAAACGCAATTAATCCTGTAAAACGAACATCGTTCGTTAAATTTTAAATAATAGATTTATTGCCTACTGTCCAACTTATCACATGTAGTACCCAGAAGACAAGCTCACCCGTGAGCGTGGCGGCGTCGGGCAGCTCCCAGTTGTCTATCTTCGCCTTGAGCGCGTTGACCTCGTCCACGTCGGCGGACACGCGGAATATGCCCTCCGTGTCGCGGCCGTTGAGCGCCAGCACCTGCTGCGACAGCGCCACCTGCACCCACGGCAGCTGCCGGTTGGGGAACCGCTCCTTCTGCAGCGCCATCACCTCCGACAGCGTGTTACCGAACATGGACTGACGGAATATTTGTATCTGCAGAGAAAGGTGAAATCCATAAACATGACATATTTTATTAAAGGCAAACATTAATGAACAGATAAATTATAATATTTTATCTCGATATCAATAACTTGCAGTGGACACAAAATATAAGGCAAACCAAATTTTTACTTCTATGTTCGTAATACACTCACTCTGGCCTGGTCGATATCCTCAGTGCTAGGTTTTCTCGGCTGTCGTTTCCCACCGAACCCTATCCTCTCCAGCCTCTTGCACGCCACACTGGCGTAATGTGACACTTGGACGTGTATCGGCCATTTGCCAACCTGTAAAGAGAAACGGATGTATAATTTAATACTCCATTAGAACGTTCCAAGGTCGTTAAATATTCGGAGTATCGAATACGCGTCCTCGTGGAGCACTCCACGGAGCGTCACCTCGGGGAAGCAGTCGGCGAAGGCGGGGTCGCGGTGGCGGTTGACGTAGTTGGTGAGCGCAGGCTGGAAGGCGGGCGACGGCGGCACGAAGGCCAAACACACGGCCAGCAGCTCCCAGCCGCGCAGCAGCGAGTCGCGCAGCGGGTTCTCCGTGGTCTGCCGGCACAGCTGCACGTACAGCTCGTCGCGCAGCCTGCGGCGCCACCCCCGTCGGGGTTCTTAGTTTGTGGGGGCCATCGATAACATCATAGACTACTTTCTCAGAATCGTATCTTAAAAACTAGTCTTCATATTGTGTATGAGACCTTTTATATTCTCAGGTAGGCAGAGACACCGTGTGCCACGCACCAGTTTGGAAAATAAATATTTATAAAAGAAATATTACGCCCTAATATTTTGCAAGGAAATAATGTTAAACTGACTCCCTAATAATATAAAGCACTTTCTTCGTGAAATGAGTAGCCAGGGACGTTACGAATATTCGCATCCGCATCCGCAAATGCGGAATATTCGCATCAATTCAGACATCCGCATCCTCATTCGCATCCGCATCAATCAATGCGGAGTTTTTACGGTTGCGGATTCAAATTAACAAGTAACTACATGTACAGAAAGTGGGCGGAGCTACGAGTAGAGTGGCACGTGCTTCGCGTTTGTTTTGGTAATTGCTATTGTTGTATTCATTAGGTAACTAACGAATAGGAAGCCGCACATTGGTAACGAGATCCTACAGGTTTTGGTTGTTGTGTTTAACATTTTAATAATTACCCCTTTCAAATCAGCATCCGCATCCGTATCGCATCCGCATCAAATCCGCATCCGCGGATGTAAACTTTTATTAATGCGCATCCGCGGATGTCAGAATTCTTACATCCGTAACAACCCTGTGAGTAGCTGGAACTCACTTTTCGTTAGCGAAGGTGGCGTGCAGGATGTCCTGCGCCACGGAGTTGAGCGTCATGCCGGGCCGCGCCTTGCGGTCGCCCATGTAGATCTGCACGAGGCGGAACAGGTCGGTGGCGGCCTTCTTGTGCGGCTTGTCCCAGTCCGCGCCCACCATGGGCGCGCTGATCGACGACGACGTCCACGACAGCATGTCGCGCACCGACGCCTTCCAACACATTTTCATTTCATTCATTGCATTTATAAGATAATTTACTTTTGATTGCCTCGTTAGTTGGTGGTTGCAAGCGCAATTGTTGAGCAAGAGGTGCTGGGTTCGATTTGGCGTGAAGTCTGGATTTGTGCCCAGTGTATGCTACAAGACTAGCTTCTGTTTTATGGTGAGCCGTATAACGTAACTGATGAATAGAGGGAGTGTATTACACTTCTTTCCAAAAATACATGAATATCTCACACAATGTTCACACAAAGCAAAAAGATGTGTGAGCAACCTTTCTCCTGAAGATGCCCTTGTTGAAGTTGAGGTTGTCCTTGGCGAATATCTCGATGTCCTGCTCGGGCGGCGCGTGCGCGTGCGGCCCGTGCGGCCCGTACGGCGCATGCGGCGCGTGCGGCGCGTGCGCACGCACCGGGCTGTACAGCGCCGGCTCCGCGCCCGCACCCCCGCCCAGCGACGACGTCTGCCAAGGACGATTGCATTCTTTTTATTGCTACAAATTAATCTATTTCGCCTTTTTAAATAGCAATAGGCTCACATTTAACCACAATTCCGCCTGATAGCGAAGGACATGCACACATTCATTTAGTCTATTCTAGCTCTAGGTGATAGGGACAAGCTGTATATACCAAATACGATAGTTGAATCGGTATTTTATTGCCTTTTACAATATTCTAATAGATTACACGAAACAAATTGTGTATTGAAAATCGATAGATCGATATCCGTATGAGTAGCACACACTAAGTACTTCGTTTCTATTACAAGTATCTGTGATATCTAAAGAAAAATTTATTATAATATAGAAACTCACCCTATGTATACCGGGCGACTGCTGTCGATCCCGGTCGAAACCGACGAAGGTGTTATAGTAGGATACGCCGTGATTCATGTACTCCGCGTCGGGCGGTCGGTGGGCGTAGGAGTGCGGCAAGTAGACCCCGGAGCCGTCGTCGTCGTCCGGGGTCCGCGCGCCGCCGTCCGAGGACTCGTTGTCCGGCTCGTGCCCAGATAGAGATCGGGATTCGGAGCCAGAACGAGAATGCGACCGGGAGGAACCCGATTCGTTATCCGACGAACCGCCAGCGTATCGTCCGCGTCCTGCAAATAACCATAAAATGAAATGACTTTTCATCAAAACTAATATAATCAAAGACGTTACTAAATCAAACAAGTGACTGGCAAAACAATAGTACGATTTAATACACATTAACAAAAGCTAACGAATAGCTGCCTCGTTGGTCGTGTTGGTTGCAAGTGCGACTGCCGATCGGGAGGTCCCGGCATCTATTCCCAAAAATTTACTAATTTAGATTTTTCTAGTAGTGGTTCGGAGTTTGGATATGTGCCCGATGTATGGCAATAGACTCACCACCTATGCCATAGCGGGATGCAAACGAACTGTTGAAACATGAGAAGTGTTCTATACTCCTCTGCCTATCTCTTCGGGGATTACAGACGTGAAATTACTAACAAACAGCGACAACCTTTACTGGACAGCTTGGCCTGCTGTATGATGTAGTCCTGCAGCGGCAGCAGGTGCTGCATGCCGCGCAGGTCCCAGTTGCAGTAGAGCGGGGAGCCGCCGCCCTCCTCGTCGTCGTCGTCGGCCTCCGCCTCCTCGACCTCCGGCGCCCGCTTGTGCCCTGAGATTTAACAAAGGTAATTGAAAACGGTAACCTCTTTCGTAATAAATAATATGTATTCAATTTACAGCAACCATACACAATTTTCAGATTACATTGGATAATAAGTATTTCATTTTAATTGCAAAATCTATACTGCTCTATGATCGGCATTTAAATAAAAGTATCAACAAAAACAAACTGCCAAATACTTACGTCTCGATTTAGTCCGATCTCGAGGCGTAGAAGTCCTCTCTAATCGTTGATTATGCTTTTGGACGTTAGGTTCTGTCAATGGTGGTTCCAAATTCACACACTTAAGCTTGTAGTTCACTGCAAAAAAAATAATAATTATATAAGCAACAACTAAAGATATATAATATATGATGATTCAATAGGTTTTTGCTTTAATCCAATAGCAATTTTAGTAAAAGGTAAATAAAGTGTCGATAACAGAACTACAGTTCTGGACTGTACACAGTAACTGATACAATTTTGGATAGTTTTGACTTGAACATCAATATTCATAAAATTTCAGTGATTGTAAAATTTATTGAATCAAGGTCAAGAAATTAATATCAAGGCCTCAAAGTTATGATAGAAATAAACTACATATTTGTTCTACATCACCTACTGTAATGATTCGACTGGCCAATAAGATGATTTTAAATATGTAAATGTTCTAGTTCTCACAGGCTGCAATGTTATCCTGTTCGTTGGCCGATGATAGCCTCATGAAATTGTGGTGCGGCTCGTGGGGCGGCGTGCGGTGTTTGCTGCCGCTCCCCGACGAGACAGACGTCTTGCTAGAGGTGTACCGTTCAGGTTCCGCTTGCTGTCTTCTGTAATGAGATATGCTATAATTGAAAATATGACAACATGCTGTGTTGCACACAAAAGGTTTGTTTTTCATTTCTTTCATAGCTTTTAACTAATTTACTGTGCTACTTATGTAGTTTTAAAATAAATATGTAATTGGAATACTTTTTTATTTTTATGCTACAATTACCACCAAGAATGCTCTAATAGTTAACATCCCTCGCCATAAATATATTCAAACATGTAACACGGAAAGAATTATAAAACTGGCCTAGTAAACTCTCTAGGCTGGTGCCAGCTGGAGGCGTTGTGCCGCAGGTCGAGGCTAGTCTGCCGGAACGGCTTATCCACACTGTACACAGCTTGTTTCTCCGGGTACCGCTCGATGCGGTCCAGTTCGGCTAGGCGGTCCTTGTCTAAATGTCTACAGAAATAAATGACAATAATTAAAACATTTTGCATGAAGTTAAATCTACTTTTAAAGAAATTAGAACATGGCAACACCCATGTTGTGACATGAATATAATGTTCCCAGATGTCAGTAAGGGACGTACGGACAGCCGCCCCTGTCTGTCGCTACAGCACGTGCGCACCTGTCGGAGTACCGCTCGCGCGCGTGGCGCGACAGCTGCGGCCGCTCCAGGCTGTGCGGCGCACGCGCGCCCTCCGCCGCCAGCGAGATGGACGACACCAGCGACGGCCGCGCCGCCGTCGACTGCGGAACACAGTAACATCGCACTCGTAATGCCCGAAGAGGTAGCCAAACCTGTGTAGTACACTCCCACGTTTCACAAGTTATGTTTATCGACCCTTTCAATTTTAACGACCTCTCGAATATTCAGTTCTGAAATGTAACGTTCGTTAATTTATGAAGCCACCCCAAGTAAATGTACGTTTTGAATTAAATTTATATTTTACATTATTAATATAACGCACCTGCAAGAAGGGCGTCGGCTGGGGTTTCTGAAGCGGACTGCCGGGACTCTGTGGAGATGCCGACTCGCACGAAGATCCCCCTGCCGACTGTTGTTTTAACTGTTACAAAATGCATTTTATTTTGTAACAATGACTAAAACACTAAAGTACAAAGAACAGTACAGTGTATATACAAATGTACAATATAAATATGATTTCGATTTTAATACAGTGTCTTACAAACAAAACTTTGTTTTATTGGTCAAAAATGTGGTTTAAATTCAATATACATTTCGTATGAAAATAAATATATGCTTAATTTAATATCACCTTACCTTACGTCTCGTTAAAGGTGTACTCTCCACAGACTTGAAGTATTTTTCGTGCATAGAGTCATCAGAGGCGTCTTTACGGGGAGAAATAAAACTACCGCTTCGGTTTAAACCTTTAAAAAAATGAAATCGCTAAATAAATGAAATAATTTAACCCACTACATAGACGAAATCAACTAAACCGAACCGACCTAGTGTTTCTTAAATGAACCTCATCTTAATTTTTATGGATCATCAGTCCAAATTAGAAAACGTTTTCAACGAGGTCATTTCATTATTGCTTACGTCACAACTCTTCCAATCCAAGACAAACAGTAGTACTACACCTAATTTTCAAACGATATTTGAAACTATATACATATAGATTTCTATGTGCTGTTACCACTATTAGACGATGAGCAATAACAGATAGTAAACAAAACAATATACCGGAATGCGGGGCCCACTTGTCGCCGTCGTGAGCCGGCGCCGCGCCGCCGCGCTTGCGCAGCTGGGGCGTGCACGCTGGCACGCTGCACGCCGCCGCGCCCAGCTCCTGGGACACGGGCGTGTACCGTGTTATATACATATACATCAGAACATATATCACCACTAGCTTCCTCTTTATTGCTTTCGCTTGTAAAATTGAAAAAAAAAGTCAATCAGGTGATAGACATGAGTTAATAATATTTTTTACCCAACTAGAATACAAAAAAAGAACAATAATATTAATCAAGTCAATTCAACTGCTGTAATAATGTTAATCAGTTAAACATAATTATAAAGGGAGGCCATTGCACCAAAGTCCTTATTTAATGTGATGATTATCATATATTATATATTATTGAAAGGTGATCATGAACATGTCTTTATATTTCCTCGTCGATTGTGTTGGTTGCAAGCACGACGGCCGACCGGCAGGTCCTGAGATCAAATACTGGGTCTGGCACTATTGGATTTTAGTAATTATGATTTCCTAGTAGTGGCTCGAAGTCTGGATTTGTGCCTGGTGGATTTCCATGTGGAAGATCTATATCTCTTACTTATCTAATAGCTGCACCACTGATAGAATGATCATGAGTCCTTACTTAATGAAATTCTTAGGGATTACCTGTTTCCGCCTCTGCTGTGCACTGCTAATACTACTGTCTGAAGATCGTCCGGAATCAGTGTGTCGACAAAGTGGAGTTGTGCCATCTTCACTCAGTCTACCTCGCCGACTCTCGCCGCTGCTTCTGTACAGTAAAGGTATAATAATCATTAACAAAAAATTTATTCATAATCAACTAAACTGCCTCCTCAGCCTAGCCTGTAAGGGACTTGGAGTGAAGTTATGTTAATATGTACACTTTGTCTAGGGACAATATATTTCAAAACAAATAGTATTGCTTTTGATGTGCAAAACCGTTTGATAATTATATTTTCTCTTTCTATTTATTTTCTTTGTATTATCTCCTTATTAATTTCACGTTGACAACAATTGTTTTAACATCCAAGCTGGGCATGACCGTTGTCCACAACTGTTTGATGTCTAGACCATACCACAACAAAGACACATGTTAGGGACCAAAGTATATAATGAATGTTTTCAAACCAATTTTAAGACCTCTGTCACAGTTTAACGACTTTTACCTAAAGAGAGTATCTGTGACTGAATTTTTAATATGCCATCCAAGGCACAAAATTAGCTGTGAATGTTCAACCATCCAAGAAATAATCACGCCTGGACTTTCTAACTCCTAAAAATCACTTGTGTTGTTCAATTGTGTTAGGGCTATAAGTACTTCATTAAACCTAGTTTAAACATATTGTTCAGACACAACCATAATGTTTATGTATATGTACTGTATCATGCTTAAACTTTTATGGACTGAATTTTGTGTTTCACATACTTCTATTGCAGACACTGCACAGTATCTACATTGTTGTTTCAGGATGACAACTCTAGCACTGGTCATGATCGCTAATTCTGATTGTGTCAGTCACATCGAAGAGTTAGGTTACCGCACCATCATCATAAAAGTTATAATTATTTTCTGAAATAGTGATACCTTGAAATGTGACCTGAAAGTTACATGGGCCGATAGAGGGTTAAAATATCTCATAACTTCATTATTCACACTTTTGCAACATTCAAAAATAAAAGTGTATGACCAGTGACAAGCATATTAAGAAACTAATACAAATTATATGGTATCTCTTCTTACAAAAGTTTCACATAACGAACTATGAACTTTTGCCAAATTCCTGTTTAGATAATAATGAAACAATAATATCCTGAATAATAGATATTGTTATCAAAAAATATGTAAACATTGTATTGGTTATAATAAATATAGATGCTACTATAAATATATAAAAGGACTATTTGACATTGCTTCATTTTACTGTAAGTGTTGTAGACACCTTAAGAAACATTACCTAAAGGTACAGAAGTATATTTCTGTGTAGCTATACCTAAAGTAAGCTAATTTTGAAACAATGAGCACTAAATTATAAAACAAAAAATCAGAAATGTCAAATATGACTACCTGACAACAAAACCTTAATTCAAGAACCCACTTAAAAAAGTACAATAAAATTAAGAGAACCTGTATCAAAAAATAATTCTAGAAACAAATTGATAATTCATACCTGTGATGGTAGTGAGATCTCCTTGTCCTCACTGGACTGGTTTGTGTAATTGTAATACTCTTAACGTTCCCAGGGGATAACTTGCTAACACTTGCCATTGTACTGTTGCCATTGCTACTGATTGGATCTATTAATGGAGGCACCTGGAATAAACACACATTATTGAAGTTGCCAGGATTGAATAATTATTATTCTTATATTATCTTTTACTATTGTTTCTGGACATAGTTCTTCCCTCAGAATGAGAAGGTTTAAGGCAGAGTGGTTCACAAACTTCACACACCTTAGAAAAAAATGTGAAAAACATTAGTGTGAAGGTTTCATCACAAAATTACTCTTCAATGCTACAGTAAACAATCTATCATCATGCCTGTAATCCCCGAAGAGGTAAGCAGAGGAATGTGAGACATTCACTAATTTCACCAGTTACACTTACATCCAACTATGGAATAGGTGGTGAGCCTATTGCCATACATTGGACATATATTCAGACTCGGAGCCACTAATAGAAAATCTAAAGTAGAACAATTTACTAGTGGTAATCTGTAATGTCTATATGAACACAACATTTATAAGAAAGAACACACCCTTAGGTTTCAACCTCTGAATTGATGAAATAATTTCTAAGCCACTAAGCTATTACTGCAATATTAATTAGTATTAATCTGCCCAATTAATAACATTTCTATATGATTTTTCTGTAGATATATCATGTACTTTTTTTTAACATAATGGTACAAAATCAAATGTCCATTAAAATCCACCGATGAATAGTTGTACCAGAGAACAAACTGGAGCATTTCATGTCTTAAATTGATGAACTAGCTCACAACAGGGCAACACCTGCCACTTTATAGCATCAAAATGATTCATAATACATGTGCTGTGTGCATAGTGAATCTTATGAGTGTTATGTTCTCACCAGCAGGATTTCATTTATATCATTATATAAAACAGTAATAAGTACATGCTCTTTATATAATTATTTAATGTACAAGATATAT